>JASKGM010058460.1:0-18322 GCA_034509205.1 Ceratonia siliqua | reverse complement strand
CTGCTGCTCCGCTATCAGATCGGCATCGGAAGCCACGGCGTAGCATTCCCACGCCGTTTTCTTGCCGGGGAATCTCAGAGGAAGGCCCTCGTGCTTGCAAATGGCGGCGTGGGCACAGAGGGTTCCCATAAGGTTCATCATGCTATAAGGGGAAAACCCAATTATCATGTTGGGACGGTGAACGGACCACGTCAGATTCTGCTTCTTCTTGGCTTCTTCAAAGAGAATGTCCTCTTGGGTGTAGTAGAAGTTGGGTACGTCAAGCCTCGGCATATCCTCCGTGAACGGCGGCTCACGAGGTTTCACCTGTGTTAAATCAAGACCAATTAAATTTTGGTGATTCCTATCCTACTCCAGACGGCACGATTTAAAAAAAATACGACAGACGGCACGATTTAACGTATCCCATGCATTGTTAACCTTGCCGTATGATTCGAACGTGCCCACATAGTGTTTGATACCAGTCTGCAGACATATGTGGCGGAGATTAGGAGAGTTTTCGATCACGAATCGAAGGACGTTCCTCAGCATAGCTCCGTTGACGGTGCAGTTCTCGGCCTCGGTGGCTCTGCTGCTCCAGGAGACGTAGAAGATGTGGGTCACATCGGTCAACGGGGAGAGCTTCGCCTGAGCGTCGTCGGAGTCGGAGACGTCGCACTGGATGTATTGGATGGGATGATCGGCGTTCCAACTGGGGCGGGGGCGGCGAGCAACGCCATAGACCTTCCATGGGCCGCCGGGAGTATCGGCCAGAGGGAGAATCTCAGCTAGGCTGTTCCCGACGAGGCCAGTGACGCCGATCACCAATGCCACACTTCGGTAGCCTCGCGGCGCTTCATCGAATTTCTTCTGAAAGGGAAACAAGGAACTAGAAAGTTATCAGAAAAAGAAAAAAGGGTATATAGAATCAGAATGAAGGAGAGGAAATGAAGAAGCTTGCCCTGGCAGCGCCAATAGCTCCGGCCCACCACCAGTTCATGTTTCAGTGCTTTTGATCGTCAAGGAGCCTAAGAGGAGAAGATATATATATGGGTCTTGCGGCTTTTATTTTATTTTATTTTATTATTTTTATTTTAAAAACAATTTAGAAAATTAAAATAAATAAAATCCATGGATTTGGGAATGGGACCATGAATCATAAATTATTATTTTAATATATATATATATATATATTAATAATTTCTTATTTTTATTATTAATAAAAAATTCTATTATTTTTAATATAAAAATTACCTTTTTAGTTAATAGTTTAATTTTTTCATTATTTTTTAATTTTATATAATTATATTTTATTTTATTAGCTTTTTTCTTATATTTGATGTCCCTCAAATCTTCGTAGATCTTCGAATTCCAAAAAATTTTCTCATTACGAATATTGAGGGTAAGGATGGGAAAAAAATGGGAGGGGGTAAGGAGTGCATTTACTATGCATTCAAAAGTATTATACTTTCGTTACACGATAAATACCACGTGATATTTTAAATGTCAAAAGCAACAAAAGTATTAAATTTCTAGACACACTAAACTTATAATCGATGGGCAAGAATGGAAAGCATTGAAGGTCTTCCCTCCCTCTTCCTACATCCTTGCCACCGGAAATGGATGAAGGCATTTTTGTCATTTGTGATTGTTCAAAAAATACATATAAAAATATATTTTTTATTAAATAAATTATAATTATTTAAAAATAAATAAATAATCACAGATAAAAATAAATAAATCCAGATTCATTTTCACCTACTAAAAGTTAAAATACTATTTGATGACCACGTCAAAGTAGTGGACTAGTTTGCATATTACTTTGACAATTAATTTGATCATTGGAGGGAGAATCACCAAACCTTATTCTAAATTTATAATCCATATTTATTTATTATTTAAAATTAAAGTGATATTGTGAATCACACGTAAAGGATCAGATTAGATTGGTCACCTCGACAGAACTTTAACTAAATATAAAATTATGAGTGATAATTTTTCATAATAAATTTTTTAATCTAATAAAAAGTATAACTTTTAATAAAATTTATTTAAAAGGTTCTCACGAAATTCACGTTGAACTCAGATTCCCTAGATCATCACTCTAAATGATATGATTGATCCATTTTCTATTGAGTATTTGTCTTGAGGTTTATTTTTCTATTTGCTCGCACATAGAAAATTATTTCCAGCCTTGTGACAGAGAAATGAGAGTTGAAAGATGAACATTAAAATTTTAAATTGTCAATGCGTGGCTGGATTGCCATAGAATAATATGATATAATTAAAGTATAAATTAAAATCTATAATAATAACAATTAAAGGAGTTTATTTTTTCTTTTATTTTTTGATACATAAAATACACTTCAGTTTCACTTCAATATTGATCATAATTCATATGAATAATTTGTAATATATTTAACAAGTTAATTTTCAATAAAAAAAATGATTCACAATTAGTACTAACACAAAATCTAGATATTAAATGATTAAATATGTATTCTACATATATAAATAAATTTTCAACAATTTTTTCATCTTACTCAAACAGTCACTCAAATTATGCAAGACAGTTCATAGGACGAGATAGATAAAAAGAGAGATACATGGAAGGAATTCCACTCTCAGATACATTAAAGAAAATGAAAGTCCCACCATTATTGCCAACCTTGGCATACATGTATTTCATCATAAGAAAATTAAAGAGGTGCAGAGCTACAGATGAAGTGAGAGATCCAAATCTTCTCTACCTTTCCCTTTTGTATCAGTTGCAATCTCTTTCCCCTTTGCAGAAACTAAGTTCCCTCCATCTTTAAAGGGAGTCAAGGGACCTGCCTGTTCTTCTTTCTCAAACTCTGCACCCTTAAGAAGAGGCAACTCTTTCTTCTGAGGCATCTCTCTTTCTTGACAGACAGGTGAGCTAGGGGTAATCCTAGGCCTTTTTGGTGAGCTATTTCCTTGGACTTCACCTAAGCAATGCTTGTTTACTCTTTCACAAGTTAAGTTCATATGATCATCATAAGGACCAAGTGAGCCTAAAGACTGGGTTTGAGTTAAAGGTAAAAGGCCAACAACAATAGGCTCATTCATGCCAGGAATTTTGTTGATGTCAATCACTGGATGAGGATTAGAGTTCTTCAAAACAGAAAAATTATTCATGAGATTACTTGGACTTGGATCATTCATGCTATAGGAAGGATTTGGAAGGTTATAGTGATTGTGATGTTGAATATTAGGCAAAATGTCTGTAGAGGGAAAGCGAAAACCAGTCACAAAAGATTGTAGGTCATTGATATTGAATTCACTGTTTCCAATTGAGCAAGCATTTGATGGAAGGACCAAAGGAATGTTAAAGGGACCCATATACATTGGTTGGTCCATGGGTGATGGAGAGGGTACAATAATGCCACCAATTTGGGCTAATGTTGCTAAGGATGCATGGATATTTCCATTAGATTGAAAATTTGGAGACATGATCAATGTGTTTTGGGCATCTTCGATGCTATTCTCCGAACAATTTCCTGTACATAACATTTCATTTAAATTAGAACTATTAATAAAACTAGAAGTAGAACTAATCACAGCTTAGGCAGCGGGCTTGATTTTTGCAAAATTTTAAAGAATCCGATCTTGAAACGTAACAAATTTCTATATAAAATAAAACACAGACTCTTGTTACCAATCAGGTCTACTCAGAAGGAGTTATTCCTTTCCCTGTTTATTCTTCGAACAATTTCCTGTACATATCATATTAGTTTCATTTAAATTAGAACTATTAAGCTCACAAGTAGAATTTATCACAGGCTGGGCTATGGGCCAGACTTTGGAAAATTTTCAAAAAGTCCGAACTCAAAACCCAACAAATTTTTATGTAATATAAAACTTAAAATCTGGCTGGCGATCATGTCTACTCAAATCAAAGGAGTAATTCCTGTACCTTTTGATTCACAAAGGTCGCTTCCAGTACCTCCAAAGGAAGTATTGGCTTGGCCCTTCATAAGAATAGGCCTAAAGTTGGTACCTCCAACAGATTTGTGAGAAGTACTTCCACGATTTTGTTTCCTTCGCGACATAATCTCATGATGATGCGACTTGAGATGGCCCCCAAGAGCATGATAGTTACTGAACTCTCTTTTACAATGGGAGCAACTATGATTATTTTCTTTCTTTTCAACCTTTTCTTTATCAGAATCCGAAGGAGAATTCATGATGAAAGTAAAATAAACAAAGTAAAACTATTATCAAAGATTTAGAAAGCTGAGAAGAGACTATTCTACAGTGAGAAAGTACTCCTACTGTTGACTGCAATTTATATAATTTCAAGGGAAGATACACGTCACGGTGTTAATGCTAATAAATATTGTAACCGACAATTCTAATAAAATTCATTGAAGACGGGAAAACTCATTTAAAAGAGTAATGCTACTTACATAAACTTCATTCACAAATTATGCACAAACTGTTGTTGTGGCTGCATAGAAGTTTGATAGAAAAAGAAATGGGGCTACTTGAATTTAGAATTTTAGATACAGCCACCTTAGTAGTTTGTACATTTTTGTGAATGAAGTTTGTGTAAGTAACATTATTCTAATAAAAATTTGAGATAAAAGTTGCCTCATAAAAGCTTCAAACAGGTGTGATTTTAATGAAATCTTAGTTGCAATGATTTTACATTAAATGTGCCATTAATGCTCGAAGAATACACCAAGGCCCTGAAATCATATCTCATATCCTTATAAATATTGCATCTATTATACAAGGAAATATGAAAAGGAAGTTCTAAGGTACAAGATACACTTAAGAGAGTAGAGTGCTTGTTGAATCATCATTGATGAGAAAATTAATGGTGATGATTTTTATAAAGTGCGAACAATTTGATAATCGCATATGGGTGAGAGAAAACCACCTTCCTTAATTTTCTCATCTACAGTTATTCACTTGCACTCAATTGTCAGAAGTGCAGCTTACACTTTAGAAGAGCCAGATTCAAAGAAATAAAACACTATCTCTAAATACTGAAAATTTTTGAAAATTGGAATAAAGGAAATTAAAAGTTAACGGCTAATATTCTTTAGCATTGGAAATGTAACACGCATGAAAGACGTCATTTGCAAAGGTTACAAGATCATTTTTGGCGTTATAACAGAAGGGTAAAATTTGAAAATATAACAATAAACAATATAAGAGTAGAGTATTAATGAGCCTCTGGCTCAGTGATACTTGAGTCATCTACAATGTTGAGGGTTACGAGTTCGAAACAAATCAACAACAAAAAAGGGAGTATATAGTATAATATTAAACAATGAAAGAGATCTTTGTAATTTCACTAAACTTCAATAAAGTAGATGTAATTTTTCCATTCAAATATACATCTACAAGCACAATCAATTACCTACTAATTTTACACTCGTGAAATTAAGTCGTAGCATTTACACTTTGTCTTTATATGGTAAGAGAATGGCAAGGGAATGCTGGTAGAGATGAAAATGAGTTTATCTGGGTCTTGCTCACAACTTAAATAAGCCAAGTCTACTTAATATATCTTTGACTTGAACCCAGCTTATGTCAAACTATACGCCAGAAACTTAGGTTTGGCTTGCTTTGTTTACTAAAATTGGTTGGCCCAACCTTGCTTGGTTTTCATAGGCCTTCAAGCTCATGCTGAGAATCCATATAAATAGGCCAAAAAGTTTAAAATAAAACGCCTTTATCGTGCTAAAAGCCACATTAACTTTATGGTAAAATGCTCATATAGGCTAACTTACTAGAAAAATGAGCTATCATATGATTTCTGCTCATGCCCTGTATGTCTTAAGGAAGAAGAATCTGTTCAACACATTTACCTTAGGTGTTAGTGGACTGAACCAATTTGGCTCATGTTTACAGCGGCAAATTACACAACAAAACAGTATCAGATTTGATCTATGGCCAGGAAACATATTACATAGTCTCAAGGAAGCAGAAATAGATGTCTCAGAAGCAACTATCTACATACTTATTTGTTGGGTAATATGGAAATGCAGAAACAAATTGATTTGTGAGAATATTGAGGTAAATCCAGAAATTTCTTTAGAATGAGATAAAGGTACTTATCTGACACATCTTCCCTGGAGGAAGTGGTTTCTGATGTTTCGGTCCACACAATGCTTGGCACTCGTCCTCAATCTAAATCCGGGGAAGCACAACCACAAAACTGAGTCAAAAATAAAATCTGATGCTTCATTTATTGACCAGAAAACTCTGATTGTTTTGGGGTGTTCTTAATCGGAGACCCAAATGGTAAAGTAATTAGTTTACTGCATGCTTGCTCTCGTTAATGGCAGAAACCTAGGTTCTCAAAGAAGCCCATATTTTGGTAGAAAACTTGTAGTTGGAGAAAAATGGATTCCGAATTAGACTGTAATGACAAAAGATTGAATGGCAGATTCAACCCATCGTCCAGAAAAGGAAAAAATTTTAATTACAGAAGGGATTGAACATGGTTACCAATGGAGGGAGGCGAACCGAGCAGCAAATGCCTTGGTAAACGCATTGCTTCCCTGGATCAGAATTGGGTGCTTAATCCACCGGCATTTAATTACATATGTTTAATAATTGTTTTTAGAATGGATTAATAAAAGGAGAATCATTTAATTCTTTATTACCAATCAATTAATAGAAATTGAATGGATCAATTACTCATCAATAAATATAACTTATTTGTATCAATAAATTAAATTATCATATAAAACATATATGTGTTACATCTACATTTAAATATTTTTTTATTTTTTATTTTAAAAAAGAAAAAAATTTAAAAAAATTTAAAAGTAAGTTAAAAAGATAAAAAAAAATTTAAACATAATACTTAAAAAAATGTAAAGAAATCAAAGAAAATATAAAAAGAATTTAAAAAAAGAGTAAAAAATTCAGAAAAATAGTAATAAATTTTTAAAATACAATAAAAAATAATTAAAGAAAGAAAAAAATATAAAAACTTGAGGAAATAAATAAAAATGTATATCGATGTAGTGTAACATAGAAAACACCAAAAATATATTATAGACTATTAGTCTTAGTTTAGTTTATTTCTTTTACCTCATGCATGATTTTTACTTTTTAAAATATTTGTTCCACATTAATATTTATTAAAAAATCTCTTCTTTTATTCAAAAATTTAGTACAATTTTTTTATTTTATTTCTTTTGTGAGAATGGTGTTTTTCAACTTAACTAAAGTATGATTTTGCTTTAATTGTGTAATTATATGTTAAAGAATGACATGGAGTTTTTTTTATTAATTATTTAGTAATTTAATATAATTAATTTGCAAGAAAAAAATTTAAAATGATATTAAAAGGCCAAATGGAGGAACTAATATAACTCAACCCAAAATTTTATGGTTTAGATTAATCAATTTATAAATATACGGATACATTAATATGTAGGTTCCTATAATTTTATCAAATTTTTAATTAGGTCTTTGTGCACCATTATCTCCTGCTAAATAAGTATATAGTATGTACATGTGATATATATTCATTTATTATATTAACACATATATACAATCTAACCCTTGTAATCTTACTAAACTTTTAAATATGTTCATATAAGCTCAATTTTAAATCCTTAATCATACACTCTAAATTTTAAAGTCATTTCTAAACCATTCATGAAATAATAATATTTCATAAGAGGGGAGAGTGCCCCATCCCTCTCATGGACAATGATAGATACAGGGGACTGCCCTCCTAGTAAGTTGTAACAAGGGGCATATAGCACATATTGAAGTGTGTGTATATATATATACTTATTTTGTCATTTTTTTCTCAAAGTTTTATTTTATCATTTTGATTCAAATTTTCAAAGTCTTATTTATTAATAGGGAGTAGTTGATTATATATTGTTATCTACTTAATTTATTTTATTTTTTTCTTAGAGTTGTTAACTTGATCGTCAGAGTCTAAGAGTCACTTCTCTCCATCTTATTTTTTTTACTTATATTTTATCCTTGCTAATTTATGATAATAATGATAATAAGCAAAAAAATAAGATAATATTATCTTAATTTTTTATATAAGTCCTCCTTATTTTTTGTTGACCCATTTTTTTTATTTGGTGGTCTTACCAAAATTTTTTAAATCTTATTTTCTCGCACATTTTGGCCCCACCTTAAGTGAATTTGGTGGGTGGTATGCTATTCTGTAAAGCCTTAACACTGTAGTGTAGAAAAAAGGCTCAAATTAAATATGTATAAAGTGTAGGGATTAAATGGCAAAAAAATTAGGCTTTGAGAAATTGCAAAGAGACCCCTCAACCTTCAAAATCCGTAATCCGATACCTTATTTCCCCCTCCACGCATTATATGGCACTATGCTCCCTGGAAATTTCCTCCCATCTTCGTCTTCTCCTGCGAATTCTCCCTCTCGTTTTTTTCCTCCCTGGCCATCGTCCCTTTTTGGCCGTCAACTGCCGTCTGCCCAGCCGCCGATCATCACCGTGATCGTCCACTCTGGCTTTGCTTACTGGTACTGTTTCATGACTGCTACAGTCATGATTTCAAGCTTTTCTTCATCTCTGTAAGTCGCTTCTTGCAGCTAAGTGTGAGGCTAAATTATTGAGTATTTTGCCCAATTTCCTTAGGGGTTTTGTTCCCATTTGGAGGTGTTGAATTCTCCAAATTTAAAACTTGCTCAATTTCAAAAAAAAAAATTGTTCATTTCGGTCCCCTCATTGTCAATGGCTTTGGGTTGGTCTTTTGCATGCATCCTCCTTGATTATGGTATCTGTGTTAGCTTGTGATGTTAAGTATCTTATGATAGCCATGGTCAATTTGGAATGATCCTTTCATTCCCAAAAAAATCTCATTACTATAGGTGATGGTAAATAAGAATGTATTTCCCTCTTATTTAGATTTTAAATGTCTGTTCAAACTATATCATGGAATTCTGTGAATGGAGAGTCTTAAACTACTTCAACTGAAGTTTTGGAACCTGTTCTTTAGTCTTGTAAATTTTATTGAAGGCATTGGATTTAGAAAGATTTCATGGGTTCTGGGTGAATGCTTTCCTTCACCGTTGTAAACTTCTAATTCATTCCAAGAAATTCGTACATTGTGACATTTGGCCTTTGTCCTCACTTAGATTATTGTCATCATCTCCACATGTAGATACTGGAATTTGCCATCTCTTGTTAATGCTTAGCGTGTCAATTTCCAATTTGGTTTCCATAACCTCTACAAAATTTAAACTCCTTTTCGGGCATGTACCCTTACTAAGCAATCAATTGGCCTCAGTATGTACAATCTATATTAGTAACTGGTGGTTATTTAGGGAGTAGTGTAGATTTTAGAATATGAATGTAACACATGTAATTTGTACAATTATAGGGACACCTGAACCAAATCCTTCGGACATGAATCTATTTTGAGGAAGAGACTGGTTGAGAATAATCACCTCGTTTCTAAAATCTCGTGTTGTGAGTGGCTTTTACTTACCCTTGGATGCTTGAATTTTTATATTTAAATTTTTACAAATATGATATATTTATGGTTATGTGAAAAATGATAGAAATATTATTTTGGAAATGTCATGATGACGGAAAGAGGATTTGAGATATTATTACGAAATTGTTATTAAAGAGAAATTTAAATTGTTATGGTGGAAGTATTATGCGTTTTCTTACAATTTGGTACATGGAAGATTTCACTTCGGGTAATTTATGAAAGCTTTGAAATTATCGGATTTAAATGTATTTCGGAATTCGTAGTTGATCTGTAGTAGAACCACTAGGTGCACCTAGGTCACAACCTCTATCAATTGAGGGCCTGTTAGAGGATAACTCATGTCAGTGAATGTAGTTCCTAGCAGGGGGTCTAACTGTGGATTTGAATTTCTCTTTCGGTGAGGGCAGTTCCCAGAGGATGAGTGATTGATGATATGTTTGCCTTCGATTAAGAGTAAATTCCGAAGGTGAGAATTGGACCACCACTTCAATGAGGGCTATTTCTGAAAATGGTTGGTTGGTTCTCAGTTTGACCTTTATGGATCTTGGAATCATGTAATTTAAAGGCAATTTATTTTAAACAAGATCATGAGATTAGACTTTTTTTTTCTTGGTGATGAAATTTATAAATTCCTACTTTAATTCTCTTTATTTACATCGTCTTGTTTCTTAGAGTAATGTGTATTATTTCAACATCTACACTTTATGTGTTATCTATTTGGTATATATTGAAACTGTACTATTTTCCAATACCTAGCAACGGTAAAACACAATACTTCTTGGAAGTCAAGCATCTTTTGGTAAGTAATTGTTTCTACAAACTGAGTCTATATGACTCCCCCTTGTAATCTTACTTTTTTTTTTTTTAGATCAGACTTACTTTGACCACCAAACTGCAACTAAAACCTAATAATCTTTTTGGAAGACAAATGGAGCAAGACTTGATGTCATGGATGGTTGGAATAGAGTTGCATATTATGTCATTATAATGTTGTTTGTATTTGCATAATGTTGTCAAGTAGTATTATTTTATGTGTAGAGTTGTTTGTTGTTGTTGGGCCATGGAGGTCTGTTGTCAAGTAGTATTATTTCATGTGTAGAGTTGTTTGTTGTTGTTGGGCCATGGAGGTCAAGATGTTTGTTTGGTGGGCCTATCTACCCTGTTTAGTCATTGTTTGTATCCCTGGAATAGTCAATATTTCAGGGAAAATTTTAGCAAATTTTTCATAGAAATGGAAAGAAAACATTTCAGGTGTTGTTAAGTTAAATTGTGTTTGTTGTTGAATTTTGAATTGGTCAAGATTATTGGGTTACAAGTTTTGGAGGTTGGTAAGATGGTATCTTAATGGTAATTTCCTATACCAATCACGTGTCTAGAATTAGGGTGTGACATACTCATAGAGTATTGCTACTTCATGAGTAGCATAGCACCTACTAAATTTTAAACCTTAAATCCTATATTTTAAACTCTAAATTCTAAATTTTAGAATTTAATATTTAAAGTTTAAGATTTAGGGTTTTAAAATTTATAGTTTAGAACTTAGTGTTTAGCATTAGGATTTAAGATTTAAAATTTATCGTTTAAGATTTAGAGTTAGAATTTAGAATTTAGAATTTAGGACTTTAGGACTGTAGAGTTTAAAGATTTAGGATTAGAGTATAGAATTTAGAGTTTAGAGTTATAGGTTTTAGGGTTTAGGATTAAAATTTAACATATAAAGACCTATTTGAAGATTTAGTGAAACTATAAAAACTAACTTGTATATATATGTGATGATGTGACAAGCAAGTATTTACCACGTATAGATATTATGTGCCGTGTCAATATGAAATAATGGTATACAAATGAATTACTAATTACATGAACTCAATTTAGAAAAATTAAAATTACAAGGATTCAATTACAAACTTTTAAAATATAAAAACTTAATTAAAATTTTGATAAAACTCTAGAGACTATAGGTTAATTTAACCTAATTGTGTTTAGTTTGGATTGGATTGAATTAAATAATATAATATACGAAAGTAATTTCATAGACTTTTAAATATTTTATCACAAAATGTTTTGTTTGAGTAACTAATAAAATTTGATTTTTAGAAATTCCAAATCATTTAATTATGAAATTTAAATCTTTGTATACTTTTAAGTAAATTTTCAAATTTTCCTTTTAAATTTTAAAACAAATTCCAATCCTAGATTCTATGATTTGACATTTAGAGTTGAGTTCTGGCCTGAGACCGGTTTTAGAAGTTAAGGGTCAATATGAAAAATTATTTAAAAATATTAATTATATAATTTTTTTCATAAAAATTAATTATTCAAATATATTATTTTACAAATGTAAAAATTTTAATTACTAACAATTTAATGCTTATGCATTTTAATTTCATGAAATAATTTTCTCTTCCCTTTTCTTTTTTTTTTCAAAAAAAAAATCAAAACAGTGCTGAAAGATCCTCTTCGAAAGATAAAACTTTCAAGAGATGGAATTTTCACCAAGCTTTGCTCTTTCCTCATCTTCAACCTCACCAAGAAACAATATTATAAAGGCCTAATTGCATTTTTGATTTTATTAATTTGTCAAAATTATAACTTTGATCTTTTTAATTTCATCTTAAACAATATAGTACATTTAGTTTAATCAAAGTTACAATTCTAATTCCTCTATATGAAGTTAGGGAGATAAAAATTATAATTTTGATAAAACTAAAAGAATAATATTATTCATAATAAAATTATAAAGATTAAAATTAGACTAAGGACGAAATATGCCATTAATTCTTATAAATCTATGGTGCTTGTAAACCATTGCAGTCTTACTTGAAAGCCTATGAACCGAATGCCAGATAAGAGAAGGCCCAGAAGTTTAAATAAAAAAAAAAACAAAAGGGAAACGCCAAGAGAAAATAGCCCTGTTTTAGAAGCCCAATAGATCTTTTGTCCAAAAAACTCGAATGGGCTAATCACCGAAACATTGTAGATGGATCATAGCTTCTAGATTTTAGAAACCCAATGGGCCCTTGTGGATTTAGTTAAACAACAAATTCACTTTTCTCACCAACCTTTTATTCATGAGATATACACACATAACTAATTTTGATATTTTTAGTATATCAATTCATATCTTAAAATATAAAATATAAAATAATTTATTAACTAATTTTTATTTTTATTTAATTACTCCTTATAAATAGGAGCCATAATTAGTGTTTTTAAAATAATTGACAGTGTAGTTATTAATAAAAAAAAATCCAAAGACGGAATAATTAATAAAGTCACTCCTACAACCATATATATTAGTATAGAGTTTAGATATTCACTTATCCTTACAAAAAAAAAAATGTTATATTCAACTACGGATATATTAAATTGATAATATTAAGTAAATTGAAATTGTTGGATAGAAAATCATTTTAAAAATTTTAATTTTAATTTTTTTTATTATTTAATATATCTGCATTTAACACATCATTTTTAAGCATATATATATATATATATATATATATATATATTTATCTCTCTCTCTCTCTCTCTCAAAAAAAGTCTAGACCTAGCTTGCCCTTAACCAAAATTGAGAGAAATGAATTAAATTATGGCTCATGTTTTTCAAATCGTGATCGTTTATTTATTTAATAAAATACATACATTTTATTCATTTTATTTATCATAACCGTTTAAAAGTAAATGGATAGCCACAATATTAACATGACCAGATTCAAGTTCAAAATTGAGTATATTATCTTTGGGCCTTTAAAAAAATGGAAAAACAAGATAGTTTTAAACAGTGAGCTCAAGCTATAAACAAAAAAGTAAATGAATAAAGTAAAAGTATTATTTGGCCAGTTAATTTTCTCTAAAATTTCTTAAAGTGGTTTTAAAATAGAAAAGACACATTCTTAATCACTACACTAAGTGCGTTAATTTCAATGTCGAAGTTCAAACCCTACTCACATTCAAATACTATTTATTGACGAAAAATAATAATAATGAAGAATTCTTAATAACGCAACTTTCTTGCTTTATTAGTATCTCTTTACGTGGAAGACAACCAAAATGGTAATCCAATTCAGTGGAAATAAAATCATGAAAGTGATTTGATACCAAACCTTTTTGAATTCATATCATTACATATGGAATTCAAATTCATCGTACATTAATAATTCCATAAAGCACAGTCGATCAATGCATAAAACCATCTTTGAGTTTGATTCATAGCTTTTCCTCACTTTGCTTTTGCTTTCACGCAAACTATGTTACCCAATATCCCACTGAGCCTTTCTTCTTTGTCTTCTCTATCTGCAAAATCAATTAATTCTTTAAAAGATCGAGTTCAAAATTTAATAATTCTTTATATAAAATAAAATTGAAAATTCATCCTAAGATCATATCTAGTTTAAGCATCCCTTCCATGAGTCAAATATTAGTAAGTATATATGACATAGTTTGATTCTAGACCTGGCTATGAAAGAAATTTAAGTAAACTTCTTTAATATTTATCATTAAGTTATTCAATTAATAAATGACATATTAATATAAATTAATAAAAGTAACTGAGTTAATTTGAATGAAAATTGTGTTACATGTGTTATTAATTAATTGAAAGATATAATAGCATGTTATTTATGAATTAAAGAATTAGTCTTATACTCCATTTGTTTCAAAATAATAATCGTTTTAAAAGTTTTAATTTATTTTAAATTATCTGTCGTTTTACATTACTAAGAAAGTATTAATTATTATTTGTTTTCAATTTTTTACCCTTATTTATTATTATTTCTAATGTAGTAATAATAGTTTAAATTGACTTTAATAAGAATAAATTAATTTGATATTACTATTTTTGTTACAATTGAGATTATTTAATAACTTTTTTAATTCTCGTGCCACTATCTTAAAAGTCAAATTTTTTGAAATAGAGGAAATAACAAATATTCCCTCCATTTTTTTTATTTAATGTTTAAGGTAATAACATAATGATTAAAAAAAATATTAAATAGTCTCAATTGTAACAAAATATAATTATATTAAAATAAATTACTTTTAATTTAAATTTTTATTATTTTATTAAAAATAACAATAAAAAAATAATTAATATTTTATTAATAATATAAAATAATAAATAATTTAAAACAAACTAAACCTCCCATTACAACCAGAGAAAAGGTGTAATCACTTTGGACGTTGGTGGTTGTGTAGAGGGCTCTTTCTTTTTTATAGCTCCTCTTCTACGACCAAGAGTGCCCCATATTATAATCGCTGTGCATTCATGGAACGAGTACTCCATTAACTATTTCCTTCGTCCTGCAATAGAAAGTGGCATCAAATCACATCATTTTCTTAAACTTGTTTCCTTGGATTCGTATCGTGCATTTGGCCGACACACAAAAAAATCTCATCGCAATAAATATTTTAGGTGATATTTAGTATAGAAATTGCTAATTTACCACATGAAATTATATAGGCATTAGGCTGTCAGCTGTTGGGTCAGACCCTTTATCAACCTTATTTAAATTATAGGACTAAGCCACGAAAATGATCTCTTGTTTTAAAAAAATAACTTTTTAACTTGGCTCTATTAAGTCCTAGGACCAAATCACGTCGGATTAAGTTGAGCCAAATAATATTTTTTATTAAAAATAATTAATAGTGAATTAATTCATGTCCTTTATTATTAGATTGAATTGTTATAAATTTACATGTTAATTTAAATGAATATTAGTCCATCGTAACATTTATTATACTCGTTTTTGTGAAAATCAGAGCCCTTAGGGCCACTGGCCCTTAGGGCTCCTAGACACAATCCTGGTTCCAGACCTGGTTTCAGAGAACTCAATCTTATACTCAACTCTAGTGCTGATCTATTTGTTTATTATGAGATGAGCAAAAAAAATCTGGTTGTATTTCAGAATTAATTAGTTGTTCATATTTGATAGATAATTAATTACCAAAAGCAATTAAAATTTCAAGAAAATTTACTTAAAAATTTGTATGGAACATAATAATCTTAGTTTGCCAAATAAAATTTCTTGAGAAACCTAAGAAATTAAAATCCCCATAGCACCCCCTTAAAAGTTTAGTATATAGTTTACATAAGATACTTTGACTCTATCTTTGATGTGTAGAGACCTTCTTTAAGACTTATTTTGAGCCTATTCATTAATCCTATATGGGTTAAGTACTGATTATACTTTTCTTCTCATATTTGAATTCATTTTCGTGCAAGAAAGAAAAAGTCAATACTTTTCCTTCAATGGGAATTATGAAGGGACACTTCAGCTTTGACTTAATTAGTAATGATTTTATTTCCCATATTCCACTAAGAATGTCTAATTCCCTAAAACCTACAACAAGAAGGAAAAATAAAGGCAATTAACTATTAATATAGATTTGTGTTAAAACTGGTATCTACTAGAAGAATATAATATATTTCACAAATTCTTAGTTATACATAATCTATCTAATTATGATAAATAAATTAAATCAAAGAGTAATCATTATAAGGACATGTTGAGACTTGATCTTTGTCTCTAATTATAATTTTTTTATAATCTTTTAATTTTTTTAATATTCTCCCAAATTAAGTCAAGGACATGTTGACACTATTTTTTATTAATTCATTCTACTTATTTAAGTAGATTGTGTCAATTTATAAATTTCTCACAATTAGCTTGAAATCTCTTGAAATATCAATAGCTATTAATTCTTACATATGATATTGACAAATTATTGTAAGCTAATCATCCCAAAAATCATATAAAATATTTTACATTTTGTAAAAAATTTATGCTACAAGTGTCGTTGTGATACAATATTGAAGAATATTTACTAGAAATGTTAGCTATATGAGGGAGAGTGAGCACCATATTGAAATTATTTAGTACTGATAAGATTCTTATCGTGGTTTACTTACATGGTAGAATTATTCATCATTAAATAAATTTGTATATTCTCATTCAATAATAAATAATTTTGTCAGATAAATAAGACACTGATATTTTGCAAGTATTGAAAAAATAACACTATTAAGGTGATCAACTCATTTTGGACGGTGAGAAATGAGCATTAGGAGTATAATTAAGTGGTGGGTCATTTGTGGCTTGTATAGTGTCTGCCATTAATCTTGTCCATGCTCTCTGCCACATAAATTAATTAACATCCTCAGCTCACTCAAATATGCGACAAACAAACAATTAACATCATCAACAGCCAACATCTCACATTTTTCTTCTGAGAAATTTATTTTGTCTCAACTCACAAGCTTAGATTAAGCAATAACATGGTGGATTATGACAGCCAGCTTCCTATGCATCATTCAACCCTTCGTTTCCTTGTACACACCTTTCATTTTCTTATTCAAAAAAAAAAAAAAAGATAGGTGGATTTAAAGCAAGGGTATACCGTTATTGATAGATGCCTATCAACAATGATAGATGCCTATCAACAATGACAGATGCCTATCAACAAAGGATCATCGATAAAACTCGGTCCTACCAATTGTTATTATAATGTAGAAAGTAAAACCTCTCTCTCGTTGCAAACCAACGGTGTGAAGGAGAGGGCAGGGGAGAGCTACAAGTGGGGAGACCGGTTGGTGAAGGAGAATGAGAATCTGAAATGTTGTTTCAATGTTAAAAAAACTTATTTATCTTAATGGGAATCTATAAATAACACTCCCATAGTAATGTTTTAGTTGGAAATTGGCCCAAAATCATTCATAAGAATTATAATTTATTGAGAATGTTTTTTAAAATATATGTATCAAACACGAAAATCTTAGTTTTTCATACCAAAATTCTCAATAAACAATATTCTTACCGGTATGGCTATATATATATATATATATATAAAACAGTTAGTTGGAGAAATACTATTCTTACAAACTTATTAATTATTATCAGTAGTATCTTACAAACTCATTATATCATTCCATTAAATTCCAAAACTACATTTATCTCACATCATCAAACATTTTTCTCCTTTTTTCTCCTACTTTGTGAGATGTTTGTGAGAGCAATATTATTCTATTAATTCAACTAACTCAAAATTTTAAACAAGTAATGATACTCATATACTATTTTTTCTTATACCACTATTACACCTCCTCTTATATATATTATTTTATTATCATTTAACACATACCATTATCTGTCATCATTATTATTTTATAATATATCAATAATTATAAGTGAGATGTAAAAAATGTATAAAAAAAAATAGTATAGAAATATCATTACTCTTTTCAAACTTGTGTACGGTCATTGCATAAGTTTGCATGTGAGAAGAATTTGTACATGTTATATTACTAATGGCTGGTGGTTGGTAACATTCCATCTTCATCTTATAGTCAAAATGATGTTCCCAAGTTCTAAGAATCTAAGGCTTATATATCACATATTATCTTGGCTTTGATACCAATTATTAAATTAAGCACTTACCATTAGATTAAAAGTTATAACTGTTTTTTTAAGGCGTAACTTTTTTTATTTATTCATATCAACTTAAATTGCATGTTTTAATTGTGATTCGATCCCACACCTAAACTTTTGTTACGAGATAATTACTATCATATTTTGGCCACTAGTACAACAAAGAAAAACACTCAATGAAGCTTGATGAGGAAAGAAAGGAAGATAAAGATGAAAAAGTTAGATAAAAATTAGGTGAAAAACTACTTCAACTTGAGAATAACGTGCAAACTTGTGCGATTTCAGTTGAAAGCATAGGTGAACCGTAGACAAAGACTACTGATTCTAAGTATTATTCCGGACAATATATATATATATATATATATATATATATATATATATATATATATATATATATATATATATATATATATAGAAAAAAAAAAAAACAAACA
>JASKGM010058430.1:0-18327 GCA_034509205.1 Ceratonia siliqua | reverse complement strand
CTTAATGAACAAATAATCATAAAATATGTCATTGAATTGAGAATTTAAAGAGGATAACCATTAACTTAATGGTGTATTGAATTAGGCTCATTAAAAGTTTTTAAGGGAAAAAATATATTTAACATAAGTTTTATTAACAATTTTGTTAATAGAGGAGAGATTTTTATATAAATTAAAATTAAAGGGAATATGACTATATGAGTGTAAGTTTTAATAGTGTGAGAGGAAACGAACCTAATTTACTCTTAATTTTCCCTATGCTACCCTGAAAGAGAGTTTAAACACCATTACAATAGTTATAATAATATTCAACCAAACCAATCACAATAGCAACTCCAGTCATTTTTCAATGGCAACCAAGAGCTGGTTGGACGTGGTGAATCACATTATTGCAATTCCAACAGAATCCTAATGCAATCTTTTTGCCCTTCTCACATTAACCCCAAAATGTTCCTAGAAAAATAAAACTTATGAAATCCACTAGCCTACCAAGTATGTAGGGTGCAAATTATATATACATATACAGAGAGAGCAGAGATGAATTGATACTGGTGTCAATAAAAATTAATCTTATATCATTGTGTAACTTTATAGGATGAGTTTTTTATAAAATTCACCGTTGGATTACAGAGTTTAGATAAAGAAGATGATACATATAAAATTTTGTTCCAATTCAAAGTTATTTTGTACCTTATCAATATATTATAAAATTAATGTATAATATAATGTTAAAATATAAGTAATAATGAATTATTTGATCATATGCTTTATTGTTATCTAATCTTTTTATAATTTGACATACCATATCAACATAGTAATTACCTTAAATGCAACAGTTGAATTGATGAAATCCACATAGATATTGAAATGAGATTTCTCAATGACAAGACCAACTGAAGCACGGCAATAACAACAGATCATAAAAAAATTTAACAAAAAATATATAGAAGAGCAAAATAAAATCTCTATAGGAAGTTCCAAGAACAAGCTTATCACCACCATCTGGAGATGAGATACATTGCTGCTGCTCTCAAGATGAACACATCCACATCTGCGATTATAATTTCATCAATATTGGAATTGGAATTAAAATTTTAAATTAATTTTTCTTAATTTAATTTATTTCACACTTAAAATTTTATGACTAGATATATTTGGAACAAATATTAAAATGGCTAATTTGAAAATGAGAAATAAAAATGTCTCTCAATGTTCAGAAAATCAGACCGGTCCTTAAACTAGTGAAGACAATGGGTCACGGGTCTATAGTCTAACTGAGGTCGAACTAGATTTGAATTAAAAAATATTTTTAATTTATTTTATATATAGTGTAATATATTATATAATAATTAATTAATTAAATAATTTTTATAATAAATATAGAAATATAAAAACTTGAGGGAGGTTGAATTGACTCCTTATAAAAGATATGAGAAAAATATAATAGATAAGGATATTACTTTTCTATAATCTTGTATTTTATATTTATACATGATTTAAATATTTTTTTTAATATTTAACATAATATACCATATGGGAAACTGAAAGGTTTTCTTAGAAATAAGAGATTTGAAATTTAAATAAGTAATCAATAATACATGATAGATAGATAAGAGAAATTATTATAACTATCCCATATCGTGGGGTACAGCTAATATGTACTGAGATATCATAAATCAACAGGTAATGACCTTCTAGTTTCTTCAGCTCACTTTCCCCTTCCTTATACTTAGAATGCTCACTTTCCCTTCCTTAGAATGTGTAGCAACTGATGACAAAGGAAGCAGGAAGCAGCACCACATCATCGCCTCTTCCTCCTTCTTATCAGATCTCTTTTGCTGATCTCCTTTGATTTCTCCCCCTATGTATGATCTTTCTTCCTCTTCCTCAGATCTGACTTCTTTTCAAATATCTTCCTCCGATTATTCGATCTCTCCTCTTTTATTTAACTTCTCGAAACTGGAGGAATCAGTGACCCACCTAATTCATTGATTTTTTACCGCTTCGATCAGGGGTCACTAATTTTCCATTGGTTTTTTGTTCCCCCAGTTTTAAGGGGTCTATCAGACCGACCAAGGGTTTGGTTCCCGATTAAACTAGTTAGCCGGTCACTTTTTTAGAATATTAATGACTTTAGTGTTGCTATTTGTATATTTAATTTCACATAAGAAATAGAAGTTTGATAAAAGTGAAGAAAATAGAGAGGATCATAGCACTTGAATATCTCATCAAACCCCAAAAACAAAAGTACTTTTATATAAAAGAACAAGGATTCAAAAAATTACCGAGAAAGAAAAGAGACTTGAGCTGCATTGAAAGTATTTTGTAACCAAAATTTATTTTTATGCGAAACTCAAAAAGGCTTTTACTTTTCTGTGCAAAAAATACAAATTAAAATAATCTTAAACTAAAATAATAGTCTAATTTTATTATTATTTTGAATTTTATTTTTGTTTATCAAACTTAATTTTAAACACCAATTGAAACCTAGTCAAAGCCTTTCTCAGATTCTAACCTACTCTGTTTTGGGTAAGAGCACAACCACAAAACTCTATAATGGAAATAAGATTGATCTATATTCAAGAAGGGTCCTGATGAGTGTGCGAAAGTGCACCTTATATACCTTATTATTGAGTTAAAGAGCTAAAAAGTGAAGGAAATGTTGGGAATATGTTGACCTGGAAAGTAAGTTGTATTCCCCAATTTGATGTAAATACATTTTTAATATTAATAAATAAAGAGTTTATTTGTGTAATTTTTGTTTTCTAGCTATTAAGGTTTTAGATATAATAAACTAAGATATATTGGCATAATGGTTATGCAAAAGGAGATATGTATCTCTAGATGAATCAAAATACTATTCACAGTTACTGAGTAGAGCTAATCACTCTATTTAATTAAAACTGTAGTGTCTGAATTTTCTCTATAGAAAGAATGAGATTCTTTTCTAAGGGAATGATGAATATCAAATCATTGAAGTAGTAGACTTTAGGTAATGACACTATTAAATGAATTGGAATCAAATGACATATTAAGTTTAAGTTGATACCGTTGCTTTTTGAACATGAACTCACTCACATTGCATTTGCTAATGGCAGAACCAAAATCCTAATGGATTATGGATTCGTGTTCATAACTATTGTGATATTTGATATACTATGGGCACAACCACTATGTGACATTTGTCAAGACTCTGTATGTTGGGATCATAGGGGGAGTAAACATCCTAGAACACAAATACAGGAAATGGAGTTTGTAGCCTTGCATTACTTTTGGTGATTTTAGGAAGATAAGTGACATATATGGGCTTCTACTTTTTAGATAATTTTAGAAAAGTTCTAAAAATAATATCTGATCACTTATCGGATGAAATCTGAAACCAGGGCACAAAATTGACATACGGGTTAAAACAATAATTTTACCTTATGTTAATGGATGACTATGAGGGTTCACAAATACTAGATTTGTAAATTGGACAAATCAATGTTCAACATTGACTTCTTATAATTTTAGAAATTATCAAGAGTGTAATCACGAGTTTTTGGTGAAATGACTTCATGATTAATAAAATTGAATTTATCTTAATGAGTTTAAAATAATCCTAAATTTATTGAATCTTGAAATTCCTATGTCCAAACAGATTCCCCACTTAACATTGGAAAATTCAATCCACATTGAGTTGGAATAAATTTGAGATGAAGTTAATTGATAGCATTTTAGCTAATGTCTTAATTAAGACAAGAGTTATCTTGATTCAAACAAAGTTATTTCAGTACAAATATTGTTCTAAGCATGCTTAAAAATGTGAGAAACATTTTGGTCACTAAAGAGACAAAAATATTTTTCACATTAGTTGTATAATTTAAACAAATGTTGTTTTAATTAGACAATATAATTTTAAGATAAATGCTTGTCTTAATTAAGACAAGTGTTGTCTCAATTTGGGTAACATTTATCTTAGTGATTAATTAACTACTTTAAATTAATATTTTAATTGTTCAAATATTTAATTTGAAGAAGTTGAAGAAAATAAAACTAAATCTCTCTTTAATTAGGAATTTTGACCTAGGCATGTTTTAAGGATAAAAATTTGATTTGATTAAATTAAATTAATCCTAATTATCTAAAATCTGAATTGTTCAAACTTGTATAAAGCAAACTATCTCTCTATAGGATAGAGAGATGGACGACCATATAGGGTAGAGAGAGGCTTGAAATATTCAAACATAAATCTCCTTAATTATCTAAGCGAATAAAAAGTGTTAGAAATTAAAAGAGTTTTAATTTCTTAGGTAACCTATATTCACTAGGAAACTACCTAAGTCAAAGGAATTTAATTGAATGAAATTCATTTATTTGAATTTTAATTCAAGTAAGGCCAATTAGAAAGCTACATATGTTTTATTTAATTGTTAAATAAAATATGTTATTATCAAAATTATAATGCGATTATTAATTGATATAATATGAGATAATATGAATATCTAATTCCCCCCTTAGTAGGCGTGTGAATCCCTAATTGTTAGGGATTAATTATTTTTTGAGTATACTCATATGACCTAGGGTTAGGTGATTATATATATTGTCAACCATATTTCCTTCACCTAGCAGTCCAAGCTTGTTAAGAGAGGAGAGAGCTCTTGTGGCCATCACATTGAGAAAGAAAAATACCTTGAGAGAGCTATAAATTTTTGAGAGAAAAACAGAAGAGAAAAGTGAATTCTTTTTTAGTGCTATTATAGAGTTTTTCGCTCCATACTAAGAGGAACACAGGGAAATATTTTCTAATTTAATTTTGAAAGCTGTAAAATAATTTTTTTTTTGTTTCTATTACTAAACCTATTTACTGTAGGTTCCGTGGATTGATGTTTCCCAAAGAATAGGCGGCTAGTGCGCTTGGTTGGGAAGTGTATTACAAGATTAAAGTGACTACAAGAAGTATGTAAAATTCCTATCTATTTTACTTTTCTCTCTAGCATAAGTGTTTGCTTTGTGTTTTGTTTTTGCATGTTTACAAGCTTAAATGTTGTAATATTTTTAAAACCCATGCTTGTACTGTAAATATCGTATGATAACAAATAGATCCAACAGGAAAATCATAGGAATTAATGTGATTTCTTATACTTAGCTCCCACGTTCTATGAGGAACTCCTAAGCATGTTTATGTGTTTGAATTTTAGGATTTCAAGTGAAGAATGCATAAGTCAAGTCAGAGACAGTGGCGCTAAAGCACTGAAAAGTTGAGGTTACGGTGCCCAAATAGCCAAAAGGAAAGTAAGTCAGAGATTATTGAGCTGCAACCCTTGGAGGTTGAAGTAGGGATGCCTAAAAATAGAAAAAAAAGAGCAAAGTCAAAAGCTACAATGCCGCAGCCTCCACCAGCTAAAGCTACAGTGCTCAAACATTAAGTGAGAACCAGAGGTTACAGCACAGTGCTCATACCTCTAAGCCGCAGTGCTTGTTGTGAAAACTCGCAGGTGTACAAAATCATAACAAGTAATATCGTGATAAAGAAGGATGTCGAACGCATAAGGATTTTATACCTATTAGCTATTGAAATTATTTTAACTCTAAATTATTTGAAAATCAAGAAAAATAGTGAATGGAAATTTAAAACAAAATAATTAAATCAAACAACTAGGAACTAACCAAACACTTAGAAAGAAAGAGATTTCACCAATTAAGAAAATACTAAGGCATTCGACTCACCTAACTAATCTAATTCTAATTCTTAGCCATGCAAACATTTCATTATTATCCTATTTGACGGTGAAATATTCTAATTTATCTAAAACTATTTCTTGAGTAGAATTAGAATTAACCAACATACAATAACCTGTAATATTTCTATGCAAATTTAAAAGCAATTAGGTATATTAACATCAATATTATTTCACAACATAATCGCATAAATCACATTGGCACATTCCTGTCTTTCGTTCAATTCATGGCATACATCACAAGAAGATATTTCACATACATCATCTCTCAAATTAACATGCATAACAAATCATTAAATTATTGGCTAGATATTTAAAAGCATTAAACTGAGCAATGTAAACTCAAATTGAATAATAAAATTCTAATTACATAGAAATAAAAATTGAAATCTTCATGGAGAGGCTACATTGTAACCTTAGCAAGGAAAATTACTTCATAATAAAATTAAAACAAATAATTCTACTACTGGAATTCATGAGGAAAAATTAGACAAAGAAAATATGAAGAGAATAAAAAGGAACAATGAGAATTCTCCCTAAATGCCCCCCTCTCTCGGCTGGTATCTCCTTCTCTCTCTTAGTCTAGTCTTCTTTGGTGGGTGGCAGCAGCTCTATTTATAGCACAATATTGCTAGTTTCTTCTTCCTCATCAAAATAGGATTTTCCCTTTGTATCCTTCCTTTTGCTGGTTTCCTCTTCCAACTAGGATTCAATTTTCCTATTTTTTTTGGGAAAGTATCCTTGCTGCTGTTTCTTTTATTTATTTACTCATAAACACAAAATAAACCAAATAAATAAAAGTCTAGAAAAATAAGAGAATTAAATAAAAACTAGCATAAAATTAAGAGTAAAAGTATGATTAAATTAGTGTAGAAATTAAGCACATTAAATACCCCAAACTTAAGATTTACTAGTCCTCGAGCAAAAAGAAGAGAGAAAAGAAAAATTAAAAAAATTAGACTAGGTTGATTTTTCACAATTATTGCCTCATGGGTTACATAAAGTAAATGATTCAAGGAAAATTCTATACATTGAGCAAGTTTTGAGATTAATTCAAGAGTATGTTGGGTTTATAAGGAAACCTTTGAGTGTGTATGTGAGTACCCAATCTCAACTTGCACCTCTATTAACTTGGGTCAATTTATGCAAACTAGACTGAATTATGATTGATCTCCATGAGAATGAGCTTCTCAAACTTCATATGCCTATCTTTCAAATCAAGTCTCTACTAATGTAGTACTGACATACCACTAAAGATCAAAAAGACATAATAAAAGCTTGTAATGTTCGGCTTGGGGTAATGGTAAAACAAAGAAAGGTAAAGAATTCAAAGCAAGAAAATTCCACCCAAACTTCACCACCGAATAGAGAAAAAATGGAAGTTTCACATTTACTTTCTAGAGTACTTATGAGCATTTTATTTAACTCAATATAACACAAATGTTTTTTTTTTTTCCAAATTCACATCCCCCAAACTTATTTTTCTTGAATTTGGTTGTATTCTTTGTAGATATTTCTCGTTTTTCTTTTTTAGATTCTTTCTTTTTATGAAAATAGAATAACACAAATTGCTCTTGCTCTTCTAACTCTTTAACAAACCTTTCTCTTCTCCAATGACTAAGTAAATAACACATTTCCTTAAAAAAGGGTAGGATGAGGGTTTATGGGTTAAAGGATGTGATTGATGTGGGTTAATGAAGGAGAAAATGGCTATACTGCTAATTAAGCTCAAAGGGGTGACTAGAGATAGATATTAAGGGTAGGCTATAAAAGCTCAAACGTTCCAAAGATGGCTTAAATCATTTCTTTGGTGGTGTGCTGCCTAGGATTTTGCCTTGAGAGATTATCAAATAGGTTCTAAAGTTGAGCGAGATCCTAAAAAATTCGATTCACATAAATATACTCTAAGCCAACAAAGTAACTTATTGATCATGGTGTTGTGCATAAGTGTTCAAAGTACTTCTAGTAAACAAAGCTAACACAAGAATTAAGCACAAACCAAGACAAGTTTAGAATTTTCCACAAATGCAACTCAATGATAATCAGGTCATATCATAGGATGTAATCATCAACTAGCAATAAAAAGAAGGGAAAATATTTTTGTAATATTTTTTAAGTAGACAACTATTCTAATTTTTTTATATATAAAGTAAACAACTATTCTAAAATGAATTACCCCTACCCCCAAACTTAAAGAACAAATTGTCCCCAATGTGAAAAATTAAAAGAAAGGATAAAAGGAAACTTCCCTGAAAATGTTGCCAAAGTGCACTGGTGAGTTTGGAGGAGGTTGTACATGAGTGCTCTAGAGAGTAGGAGAGTAAATTAGCAATGTGAAAAAAAAAACTAAAAACAAAAACATAAAGACTAATGAAACAAAATAGAAATAATGGAAAGAAATTTGGGTTGCCTCCCAAGAAACGCTTAGTTATAGTTTTTAGCATGACTTTTTGTGAATCAATCGAGGTCTCCAAGAAGAATAAGTGTAGAGTTCCTCTCCACTTGTTCTCCATAATAGTGCTTCAATCTTTGGCCATTAATTTTTAATATACTTCTTGTCTTATCCTTTAAGTGATCAGGTGGTTTATCTTCTTGAAAAGTTTAGTCTACACATTGCTTAGTGACATCTATTAAAAAACAAGTGCTTATCTCTTTTGGAAATCTCAAGTCTTCATAGATGTTGAACATAACCTCTTCATTGTTCATTCTTAATGTTAACTCACCTTTTTGAATATCAATTAAAGCCCTTTCGATGGCCAAGAATGGTCGGCCAAGAAGAAATAGGATTTCTTTATCCTCTTCCATATCTAAAATGATAAAACCAGTGGGAAAATGAACTTTTCAACTTTAACAAGAACATCCTCAACAGTGGTGGCCCTGACCTCTCCTAGCCCTAATTGTCTAAAAATAGAAAAATGCATCAAGTTAATACTAGCACCTGAATCACACAAAACTTTTTCAAAATAAGAATTCCTAATGGTGCAAGGAACAGTAAAAGTCCTTGGATCTTTAAGCTTTGAGGGAAACTTATTTTACAAAATAGTGGTGCACTCTTCAGTCAGCATCACATTCTCTTACTCTCCCAATTTTCTTTTGTTGGATTAAATCTCCGTCATGAACTTCACATAACTAAGCCTTTGGTCCAAGGCATCTGCAAAAGGAATATTAATATTTAACCTTTTAAAAACATCAAGGAACTTAGAAAACTATTTATCTAGCTTATTTTTCTAAAGCCTCTGAGGAAAAGGTATAGGGGGAACATAAAGAAAAATATGAGAAGAAGAAGTAGGAGGAATTTTGTTCACTGTCTAACTACAAATTGGGGTGGGCTCCTCGACCCTCACAGTCTACTCCCCTTTTCTACAATTTTGTGCTTTCTTTGGTAAATTAAGCTCCCTTATATTTCTTAAAGTAATGGCTTTTACTTTCTCTTTTGGATTGTTTTCTGTGGAGCTTGGAAGTGATCATTGAGGCCTTTCAAATAGTAATCTTGCCAATTGACCCACTATCCTTTCAATGCTTCACATAGCGTTCTCATTGTTCTTTAGAGCATTGTCATGATCTTGAAGTTTAGCGTCCACCCTGGCCATAAATTGTACCATTGCATCCTTCTTATTCTGCTTCTTCTCTTACTGTGGATGTTAAAAACCCAATGGTGGCTTGGGAACATTTTGGGAGTTACTCCAAGAGAAATTAGGGTGGTTTTGCCATCTTGGATTGTAAGTGCTGGATTAATGATAGTTTTGTCATTGGTAATTCGACATAAAGTTTGCTTGCTTCGAACTATCATTGGTGAATGGATTTCCCATTTGACAGTCTACGCCCAAATGATTCCTTGCACAAAATTCACAAATTGCATTAGTGGATTGACTGGCACTCACATTTATTTTGTCTAGTTTCTTAGACAAAGTTACAACTTGAGTAGCTAAAGAAGAAAAAGAATCAAGTTCGTAAACTCCCTTAATTCTTTTTGGTGTTGCTCGCACTGTTGGCCAATGGTAATTATTAGTTGCCATCTCTTTTATCAACTCAAAAGCTTCTTCTAGTGATTTTTTCAGCAAGGTCCCTCCAGCTGCCGCATCAATTATGGGCACAAATTTTTTTGTACATATATTCATTAAAACAAAATTTAGCTTGTGGAGGCAATTGTCCCCAGAAGCGATAAAGTGGATCCGCCACTACTTTTGTGTACTGTAGTCTAAGGAAAGTCCATTATCCTCCAATCGAACTCTCCTTTCCCTCTGTTTTATCTTTGCACGTGTATAGTTACATATTGCTTCCTTTCTTTGTATGGCTTTGCACTTACTGAGGTCCCAAGGTCACTCTGTGTGTTGATAGTGTTTGTGTAAGTTAGCATAGTTCTTGTAAGATGATTGGACTTTAAATGGTGTAATAGGTCTAGGTTTGGATATAGATATAGGCTATTCTTTCATTTATTTATGGAAATCAATCCTAATTTTGCATAACATTAATGCCAAGATTTTAACAAAATGAATTTTCACAAGAATAATTAATCAAGAAAGTGTACCTTGATCCATGGAGTAAATCTTGATGAGAGATTGATTGTAAGAACAGTTGTGAAGAAGATTTGAGTTTCTCTCTCTTAGCCCTTTTGAATTTGACACACTTTCTTATGGATTGAAATTGGATCTCTTATGGATAGAGAAAGGACCAAGTCTAAATTTTTCTTTTATTTTCACGTTCTATCAACATGAACATTTATTTAGAAAATATCTCCTTAACTGACCAATAGGAATTCAGCACTTAATATTATTAAACCATAATAATCTTTTAAATAAATAAAAGATGATACTTCATTAATAGACACTTGGGCCACAATAAAAAAAAGGTCTAACATTCTCCTACTTGGCCCATGTGACATAATTTAATGTCATGGTTTAATAATAAACATAATATACATAGTATAAGCTAAATCTATCATTATATTGATCAAACAATAATTCATCATTAAACAAAAAACTAGTAAGGATTATGGCAGTTGTACATCATTAATTTGACATAATCCTTTATATGTATCACAATATTAGTTTCAAACTTAACACGACTTGTAATGAGACTTATCATAATGGCCCAACAATGATATCTTCAGCAGAGACAAATCTCATTAATATTCACATAATTGATTCATGTATATACCAATGATAAGAAACATGCATTAATATATCATAAACAATAATTAAATGAGCTTATAGTGTCAAATACATAAGAACATAAAACTTAATGTCAATAATGGTTTTCAATAATGCCCATTCTTTCGACATTTTCCTTAAATGGTTTTGGTGGCAACCCTTTGTCGACAAATCCATAATAATAAAATTAGTGCTAATGTGTTTGATTGACACTCGTTTATGAACTTCTTCTTTAATGGCAAAGTATTTCAATTCCACGTGTTTAGCACCTTTTGAATACCTGTCGTTTTTAGGGAAGAAGACCGTTGCAGAGTTATCACAATAAATTTTCAGTGGCTCGACAATACTATTGATAATTCCAAGTCTTGAAATGAAGTTCCATAACCATAAACCATGAATAGTGGTTTCAAAGCATGCCATAAACTCAGCCTCCATAGTAAATGCGGCAATGACAAACTACTTTGCACTTTTTTAGGAGATCACTCCTCCAGCTAAAAGAAACAAATACCCAAATGTGGATTTTATGGTATTCACACATCCAACAAAGTCTGAATTAGAATATCCAATCACCTCAAAGTGATCGAATCCCCTATAAGTGAGCATGTGATTATTTGTTCCTTGTAAGTATCTTAATACTTTCTTTGCAGATTTCCAATGATCCAGTCCAAGATTACTTTGATATTTGCTCAGCATTCTGACAGAAATACTTATGTTTGGCCTGGTACAAGTCTAAGCATACATGAAACTTCCAACAATGGATGCATAAGGAATCTTTCTATTTTTTTGCATTCCAATTCATTATTCGAGCATTGAATAAGGCTGAATTTATCACCTTTCTAAATTGGAACATCACTTACAAAGCACTTTCCCATCTTGATTCTCTCTAGAACTTTATTAATATATGTTTTTTGAGACAACCCCAACAATCCTTGTGATCTGTCATGGAATATTTCAATTCCAATCACATAAGGATGCCTTAATCATATTTTTCATTTCAAAGTTCTTAGAGAGAAATTTCTTGGTCTCATGCAATAACCCAAGACCACTAGTAGCAAGCAAGATATCATCAACATACAATATCAAAAATATAAACTTGCTCACACTGACCTTTAGATATATACATCGATCAACAATGTTTTCCTTAAATTCGAAGGAAGCAATAGTATCGTTGAACTTAAGATACCATTGACGGGAAGTCTGTTTAAGTCCATATATTAACTTATTAAGTTTACACACCATATGTTCCTTTCCTTGAATTGAAAAATCCTCTGGTTGGTCCATGTAAATGTCCTCATCTAAATTCTCATTCAGAAAAGCGGTTTTCGCATCCATTTGGTGTAGCTCTAAGTCATAATGAGCCACTAATGACATAAGAATTCTAAATGAGTCATTTTTAGAAACCCAAAAAATGTCTCTTTGTAGTCAACACCATCTATTTGAGTAAAACCTTTAGCAACAAGTATGACCTTATATCATATTGCCATTAGAGTAGCATTTGGTCTGAAAGGTCCATTTACAGCCGACTCTTTGCAATTCAACAATATCCCATACCTCATTGTGATCCATTGATTTCATCTTTTCTTTTATGGTATCAAACCTCTTAGTAAAATTAGTAATATTTATGGCACATGAAAACAAAACTGGATCTTCATTAATTCTTAAGTCAAATTCTGAATCTTGTAGATAAACCATATAATGATCAGAAATAGCTCATTTTCTGTGCCTTTGAGATCTTCTTAATGCTACTTCATCTGGTTCAGAATAAATGCAAGATATCATGTTAAATCAACAACTGTGTGAATAGCTATTACACATATGTTTTCCACACTCGTCTTTAACCTGGTGAATAAAAATCTTCCATTCCTAGCTTGGATATGATTGTGTTGAACTGTTGAGTGTTTAGTCCTTTTGTGAGGACATCTGCCAGTTGACTTCCAGATGAAACATAAGGTGTGCTTATCAAGCCACTATCAAGTTTCTCTTTAATGAAATGTTAATCAATCTCTACATGCTTTGTCCTATCATGCTGTACTGGATTATGAGTAATAGTTATTGCTGACTTATTATCACAATACAGCCTCATAAGTCCATTCCACTCAATTTTTAAGTCTTCAAGAATGATCTTTAGCCATAGAAACAAATTGCTTGAGCCATTGCCCGAAATTTAGCCTCTGCACTTGATATAACTACAACATTTGCTTCTTACTCCTCCATGTCACAAGGTTTCCGCCCAGGAATGTATAATACCTTGATGTTGACCTTTTATCAGTAAGGTATCCTACATAGTTAGCATCAGTGTCTGCTTTTAGATCCAAGTTAAGGTTTCTTTTAAATAAAATCCCTTTCCCTAGGATCATGCATAAACTAGCTGACTACACTAACTAAATATGTAATATGTGGCCTTGTGTATGATAGGTAGATTAGCTTTTTGACTAGCCTCTAGTACATTTCCCAGTCAACCGTAAGATCTTCAATAGTTTCTCCAAGCTTATGGTTGGGATCTATGGGAGTTGGTGATGGTTTACATGCCAATTTCCTTGTCTCTCTTATAAGATCTATGATATACTTCTGTTGAGAAATAAAAATTCCTTATCTTGACTGAGCCATCTTAATTCTAAGGATTAACCTTCCCAAGTCCTTTATCTCAAACTCTTTAACTAAACACTCCTGTATAGCTAGTCTCTCATTTTCTTCACTCTCAGTTATGATTATATCATCAATATATATTAGCAATATTGTAACTCCACCTGTCTTCGAGTGTTTAATAAAGAGAATATGATCCCCTTGACTTTACCTATATCCCATAGCAATCATAACCTTGGCAAATCTTCTAAACCAAGCTTTAGGTGATTGCTTAAGGCCATAAAGGACCTTCTTTAACCTGCACACTTTATTTTCTCCTACACTTTCACTGAAACCAGAAGGGACACATATACATTTCTTCTTCTAAGTCCTCATGTAAAAAAGCATTCTCCACATCAAATTACTAAAGAACCCATTCAAAATGTGCTGCCAAGGATAGAAGGACTCTCACGGTGTTCAATTTTGCAACCAGGGCAATGATCTTTTGGTAATCTACCCCATATGTCTAAGTGTATCCTTTTGTTAAAAGTTTGGCTTTATATCTTTCTAGGGATCCATCTGCTTTGTACTTCACAGTGAACACCCATTTACATCCAACTGGTTTCTTTCCACTGGGTAAGTCAACTAGTTCCAAGCTCTATTTTTCTTAACAGCATCCATTTCAACTTTCATAGTTTTTCTCCACTCCTCCTTGGACAAAGCCTCAGATAAGGTATTAGGTATGAAAATAGTATTTAGGCTAGTGAGGAAGGCCTAATAGTGAGGTGAAAAATTTTAGAAAGACATTGAATAATACGAAGGATATAAAGGTCTTTTTGTACACTCTTGAGTTCCTTTCCTTTTTACAATAGGAAAAGAAAAATCATTATCTGAAATTTCTGCTTCAACAGGCTCACTCAAGAAGGAAGTTCATAATTTGTATTTACCTCATATATAGAATTCATATTAAAGTCTTGAAGTTGTGTAGATCAGAAGTGGTTGCTTTCATTCTTAAATACACCATCCCATTTTTTTTATTATAAATATCAGTAAATCTGTAGTCTTGTCATGGTCTGAATCAAATACAGAGTTAGGTTTAGATGGTTGGTTAGGAAGATAAGATAAGGAGAACAAGTAAAAAAATTCCTTATCTTCAACACATACTAACTCCCCCTGAAGATAAGGTTGAGGAAAATAAGGTTTTTGCTCAGAAAATGTGACATCAGTAGAGATATGGATTTTTCTGGTGGAAGGATGAAAGAATTTATAACACCGCTGAGTAGGAGAATATCTTATAAAGATGTATTTGATGGCACAATGCTCAAGTTTCTGTCTTTGGTAACTATAGACATGGGCATATGAAATTGAGCCAAATATCCGAGGAGGGAGATTGTTGGTGGATCGAGCATCAGGATAGAATCGAGAGAGAGACTCCATTGGACTTTTAAAATTAAGTACACAAGATGACAATCAATTGATCATATAGGCAGATGTAAGAATTACTTCCCCCCAATAGAATTTTGGTACATTTAGGATATACCCATTTTTCCTCTCTGCTATCCTATTTTACTAAGGGGTATTGACACGAGATGACTTATGGATGATACCTTTTTTTTTTAAATAAGAGGATAGAATTTGATTGAAATAGTCTTTTGCATTATAATATTGAAATCTCTTGATTTTTGTACCAAACTGATTGTGCATCACGGAGAAAAAATTGGGTAGGATATGACCCACATCAAACTTATGTTTTAGCAAAAATAATCAGGTTACTCTCGTACAATCATTGATTAAGGAATCAAACCACCTTGAATTAAATATATTGGGACTAAGAGATGGACCCCAAATATCACTACAATTGAAAAAGAGTAGTTCTTTTATTAACGATAGGAAAATAAGACGTGTATGTTTGAAAAATTCACATACATCACAATATAAACTACTCATATCAACTCCATAAAAGAAAGAAGGAAACATAATTTTGAGAGTTGTAAATGACGGATGACCCCAACGAAAATGATGAAGTCAAATGGCATCTTTATTGGAAGCGAATAAAAAGGACATAGTAAGGCTATTATTGGCAATAGAATAATGGGATACTGACCGTAATAGTAAGTCCAACCTTCTCTTTAGCAAGTCCAATCCTCCTCCCTAAACTTGGATCCTGATATTCACAATAAGTTGGTAAAATATAACATGACAATTCATATGTTTGGTAAGCTTTTGGATGGACACTAGGTTATTGGATAATTTCAGGACATAGAGAACATTCTTTAAAACAAATACAAGAGTAATTTTGATATCTCCTATGCTTGCTATAGTTGTGTATGAGCCAGTAGCCACAATGATCTTTCTATTGCTAGGACAGGGTGTATAGGTGTTGAATTTGTGTGAAGAATTGGTCATATGATCAGTAACCCAAAGTCTATAACCCATGAGTCTAAGAGTATACTACTAGGAGATTCTAATGAGGCAATATATCCAAGGGAATTCATATTACTTGAGGAAGCCAATGAGCAAGTTCTAAAAGATTTTTCAAGAGTACACATCAAACCTTTCAATTTTTCTAGCTCTGCACTATTAAGACCTCCTGGCTTCTGCATATTTTATGAATCATCTTGGGCCGCCATGTGTGCTTGCCCTTGGTTCTTACCCTTCCCCCATTTGTGGCTGTGTTTTTCATGAAACTTCTAGCACCAGTCTTTTAGTGTGTCAAGGTTTCTTGCAATAAGTATATCACAAGCTATCCTTATTGTCCCAGTTCTTTCCTTTGCCTTGTTCTCTCTTGCTTTAATCTACTGTTTGTGAATTATGATCAATGGTAGAGATTAGGCCTATTGGTTGATCAACTTTCTTCTAACTTTGTGTGGAAGCTAATGCTGATGCTTCCACAGGTCAGGGTTCCAGCATTATATTCCTGTTACTCTCTTCATCCCAAATGATAGAGATAGCCTCATTTAGGGAAGAAACTTCATCCTTTCTAAGGATTTAGACTCTCACTTATTCAAACTCAGAATCCAACCTAGCACAACAGTAGCACAACATACACCCTATCTTTTTCTAGAAATTCTTTCACAACAGTAGCCCAATCATGACATTTTAAATTAATCATTTGATACTGATAGATACCCTTTTTATATGATAGAATAAATAGCACTGCTGAGTAAATATATTGCAACACTCTAGTATATATTTAAGTAAGAACAAATAAATATAACACACTTTCTATTATAATATAGAATTCCACCAAAATAATAACTACAGCAATCTACCGCACCAAATACAGCCTTACTAACACACAACACTCAGAATAATACTAACAACATACAACAAGTACATAATACATATAGAATAGGTCCTCTGGCCCTTTCGTGCATGCTAGCTGCTTCCCAATGTCGCAATTTAATTCCCATATATATATATATATATATAACCTTCCCCCCACACTCTGTTAAATAGAACAAATAGGATAACTGCTGGCATAAATTCCTATAACTTCTCTATAAATGTTTCCTCCTTTTCCCTTTACCTCTTTTTGCCCTTAGATTCTAACAGATATTGATCTAATTTTTGCCATAAACTTTTCAAGGTATTAACATATTCAATGACAGATTTACCTCTCTATTTAGTGGAGCCAGTCCTTACCTTGAGATCATATATTTGTATATCATTCTTGACTTTAGAGTAAGTCTGACAGATAGCTTCCCCAATGTCTTGTGTTGTGGTAAGGAACATGTAGGTATCACTGTTGTTAGGCTGCATAGAATTCCAGAGCCATGACATGATTAAGGCATCTTCTTCTTCCTAAGCTTTAAATCCTAGAGTACCTTTTTTTGTACTAGTTCCTAGTAAGTGACTAAGCTTCCCTTTTTCCTTTTAACAGTGTTTTAACCAGCTGGGACCATTTCAGATAATTTTTTTCATTCAGGAAATAAGAAGAATGTATATTCTGAAGGTCATTTGGGTTCTATTTGGGCTGGTTTTCTTCCGTGAGGGAATATGTTATGGTTTCTGTTTGGTTGGTTGAAGTAATTTATGATATTTGGTTCAAAGTGGCAATCAAGGGACAAAAAACAAAATGGCAATGAAGGGTGAAGGTTAGAGAGTTTTGGCAATGAAGACCAAGATCAGTGGTCAGGTTAGGCTATAAATGTACTACAAGAAAACACGATTTTTCTCACGGATTTTCTCACGGTCATAATTTCTGTGAGAATTTCTCATGGAATTTCTCACGACTTTCTCACGAAACTCTTAGTTCTCATATTTTCTCATGGATGACTCAGTCATGAGAACGTTGTGACAAATACCATGAGAAAATATTGGTGCTAGTTGGCACGAAAACTTTCTCACAAACCATAGCTGTGAGAAATGTTTTCGCGGACAAAATCTCAGTGAGAAAAGGTGAAAATATAAAACTCATAGTTTCATGCTAATTTCTCACAGAAAATAGCTATGAGAAACTTTCTCATAGACATTTGTGCTGTGAGAACAGCTATGAGAAATATTTAATAATTGAGATGCAGTGTTTTGTCCACATTTGTCATGAAAAATGTCTGTGAGAACATTTCTCACAGTTATATTCCGTGAGAAAATCCGTGATAAATCTGGAAATATAACACTAGACCCATCCTCACCTGCCATTTCAGTTTCTAACATTTTTCTTTCTCTAAAACTCATTTTCTCTCCGGTTTCTCTATCAAACTCGATTCTCTGGACACCTTCGGGCATTTTCTAGTAAGGTGAAGTGGTATTTAGTCAATCTCCTTCCTTCATTCGAAGTTTTTGAGTTTAGGTTGGCCAAAGCTTTGTCCTTGTTTTACCTTTGAATTTTCTTCTTAAATTTGAGACTTGTGGGTTAGTTTTTGGTTGATTTTTAGTATTGTTTAAATATATCA
>JASKGM010058419.1:0-18331 GCA_034509205.1 Ceratonia siliqua | reverse complement strand
ATGTCAGCTGAACACAATAAACACTACAGAAGCCTATTTATGAGGGTTAATTTGTGTATAAATATCATGGTTATCATCAACCGAAGTTTAGGCAACCTTCTCAGGTGTTTAGTGTCTGAGCAAATAACTAGCTGGGAGACTATATTACCTCCGATCGAATTTGCTTTCAATAACTCTGTAAATCGTTCTACTGGTTATTCACCATTTGAGCTAACTTATGGGTATAAGGCTAACACTCCCATTGACCTAGAACCACTACAATTACCCAGACGACCAAGTGCTACTGCCTTAGAGTATTCAGAATATATGCAAAGCCTTCACAGGGAGATTAAACAACAATTAACCCTTACTGCAGGTTCCTATGCTCACTCAGTGAATAATCATAGAAAAGATCATCAATTTGAGGTGGGAGACAGGGTACTCATTCGGCTTAAACCAGAAAGATTCCCTCTAGGCAATGTCACAAAACTTCATGCTAGAAGAGCAGGGCCTTTTAAGATCCTTCAGAAGCTAAGGTGTAATGCCTATATGGTGTAGCTTCCTGAAGATATGGCCATCAGTAAAGTATTCAACATCGAAGATCTCACTAAATACAAGGGTGATTATGATGATCCATTCATGGATTCAGATACAGAGTGCTCCACAATCCCTACAGCTCACCTGCCTCACCAACCTGCACTTCAAGAAGGCATTACAGCCATATTGGACCATCAATTCATCTCAACTCGCGGGGGGTTATTTCAAATTTCTTGTTCAGTGGCAAAAATGTTCTAAGATTGATTTGGCATGGCTTCCTGCACCAAGAGTGAAACGCCTCAATGCTCAACTTTTCTTTGATTATGTGCAATTGCATTTGCCAGAGTCAAATTTAGAGGAAGGGTAGTCTTTGATGCAAATGACCCACTGTTGGCTAACGTTAGCATGCTGACCACATGGCTGTCATTCTGGGGTACTATTTTATTATGTTATTTGCTTGTCTTTTGACTACTGTTGTTGTTACTTATTGCATCCTAGCCTTTGGTCTATACACGTAGGATATTATGTAATTCCCTTCCAGTTAAGTATTGGAGCTGAGCTCCTTGAAGGGGAGGAATGTCTTTGTTAAGAAATCTAGGTTTCCAGGAACAAAGTGAGTCTGTGAGGGCAAAGAGAGTCTGTACCTTTGGGTTATGCAAGAAAGTGTGAGACTTCTTTGCTAATATGCTATTGTAATTCCAATTTCAGTCTTCTATTCTATCATTTCGTTTATATATATTGTGCTTTCATTCGATTGGCACCAGTATGACTATGAGCTCATTGGTGAATTGCAGAACTCAAGAACTACTAAACAGATTATTAGATTATCCCAGATGAACTGTTGTAGCCTCCATGGTCTTTCTGCGTGGAGAAATATTACAAAAATGATGAATTGTAATATATTGGGTGCTTAAAAACTTTATAATGAATTGTAACAATTACTACATAAATCTTTGTGCGCGTAAGTGCTACAATGGAAAGTTGTTTATGAACATTCAATGAGGGGTGAATTAATGAGTAAATTGATACGATTAGGGTATCAATATAGAAAAGAACTTTAAGATACAGTTAGAGCACTTATTAATAGTACTAAAAAAATAATAAATATTTTTAACCGCTGGGTTGGCTGGTGTAAATCTTCAGCTTGGTTTTGAGTTGGTCTAGATCGGCCCATTTAATGTTAGCTTGTGATGGGTTGGTTTGATCCGGTTAAAGTTAGTTCGTTTTCCTATTACTAGAAATGACATTACCTCTAGATCATTCTAGATCCCTTATATAGAGCTTCATTATGATGGCAGGAGTTCTTATGTACTAGCGTGGTGTGCGGTATAATTTTTAGAGACGATTATTTAGGTCGATATTCATGGTATGTAAGGTGGTTCTTCGCTATATTGCATTTAGTCTTCTTATGTTGGGTTGGGTTTTGAGGCTGAACATGCTTAATCCATATATAATATCAAATACAATAAGAGTATTTTTGGGTTAACTTGTGAGTTAATTGAGATTAAAATTTTCAGGCAATTTTAACGAAGCTTTTCTTACATTAGCTTGGTGCATTTAAAATAAATAAATTCTTCTAATAATTAAAGTAAAGAGCATATATACTTAACCACAAGGCTAAAAAAGTTATCATTTAAAAATATATATATAGCAGGATGGTGTGAAATAAAAATTATGACGATTAAATTAAAAAAAAACAACAAAAAGTTTGCAAATGTTATTAATTCAATAAATAATCAACAATATAATTATATGTTTATATTAATTGTATTTTAAAAATTTGTTTTAAATTATTAATGTGTCTAGCTCTCTCTCCTACGGGCGTTAGGAACTTAGGGGCTTGTTCCTTTCTATTACAATCAAGATTTAAAAATAAGGCGTAGTCATACTTTTAATTTCTTTAATTTATTTAAAAAATAGTTCTTTATAATTTCAACTAAATTAATCTTGTCCCTTAATTATTTAAAAAAGTAATTAAAGATCAGTTAAAAAAATTTATGACTTAGCAAAATTTAGATTTTATTTTTAATTATTGTAACTTAATTAATTGGATTATAATATTACTTTAGTTAATATTAGGTAAATTAATTTCTCAAATGAATTTATATAAATAAAACAAAATTCTATAATGAGAAACCCGTGCTATGCCAGTGCGTGCGACGACAGCCTAACCAGAGTTCCCAGTCTCTTGTCCTGAATATAAACGCCTCTTCGTTTCCAATCGGCCAGCCACAACGCTGAGTCGTTTTATATTTGCTTTTCCAATATACTCAATACTCCGCCGCCGCCCGCCGCCGCACTGCCGCGGACTCGGACTTGATTTTGCATCTTCAGTTTTATCTTCTCAATCAGGCAAGTGTTCATGCTGCAAACTTCTTCTTCTTGTCCTTTTTTTGTTTTTAAATTCATTTCCTGTATGTCAAATTCAGGGTACTTGGGTTTAATCTTTAGACCAATTTCACTTTTCTTGCTCTAAAACTGTTCGATACATTGTCAAATGCAGGGCTGTGTAATTTTGAAAGGAATCTCTAATAAAAATGCCTTCTCTTCAAACTGCGCTGCCTCCTGAGCTGGCCAACAATGTCATTAGGGTTTGATATGATACTTACTTGGTTCTATCGCAAAGATCTTTTTTTATTTTTCTTTAGTCAGTCTTAGCTACACTCCTTTGCTTATATTTGAAATTGTTGCTAATATAGATTTTTACAATAATTTTTTTTTAAAGCTTTACCGTGAATGCCTGCGAAGAGCTAAGTATATTGGTCATCAGGTATGTGATTATTTCTCTCACTCTCACTCACACTCACACAAACACTCACCTAGCTCCAGTGGAAGCTTGTTGCTGCCTGCAAAATTTAATCGAAGTACATGTGGAAAAACCCATTTGAAGTGATTGCTTATTGTTAAAAAGCGATCAACGACTAAAATCTGACTTAACCAAGTCACCTCTTGCCTTTGATTGGATCTTTATAGCCATGTAAAGAAGTTATTAGTGCCCTTTAGCCTATAAATTGACCGAGTACAAATGGTAACTTCAATATGAAAATGCCTCCCCCTGGCTCTAGTAGTCAAAAAATTGTTGAATGGCCTGATTACTCTCTTCAAACTGATAATGCAGTCCTACTTGAAATGACAATGTATTGTGGTCATATGACTTGCTTAATGAAAGAAAAAAGGAACGTGCAGAAGTTCGTGAATTCTTGTGTTGTATGTCATTTATAAGGCAATGATTGAGTGGTGATGCTATGGTAAATTTTACAAAGAAGAAAAGAAATGTAATGGTAATTGCAATGGTGCTTGTCTAAAGTTTGTGATGTAAGTTTTTTGAAGATATATACTTTATGTCCAAGTTGTCATAGATGTAGAAATTTGACATATAGGAGATGCTCAGATCCTTTGAACACACAGAATCGTTAACTTAATAACTGTTCTTTTGCATGCATGACGCATTTTTCAGTTTTCATCTATGAATATTATCATGGTTACCTCTTCATAGGGGTGAAATTCTTTCTTTCAGAGCTTGTAGCTTCTGTTGTAGCATTAATGTTTTTCCTAATATTTAATTTGCGTCCCAAATGGTAGTCCTAGTATGCTTAGGATAAGATGTGTGAAACTGATTCCAGTGTTTATCTACTTGCGGTTGCAGAAACATAACACACCGCTGCTTATTGATATTGTGAGGCAGCAGTTTAAGAAAAACATGCATGAGACAGATCCTGAGAAAATTCAAAAATTAAAGGATGAGTAAGCTTATGCTTTAGTTTACTGCATATTCTCTAAATTCCGACTCGTTTTTTCGTTTTTTGTTTCTTTATTGGGAGGGGGGTGGCCTGGTGGGGGCAGAGGGTAGGATATATTTGGTGTCAAGAACACATGCAGTAGATGCAAATTGCAATGCATGTCTGCATGCACAGAAGCACATGAATTTGTGTGGAAACATTATACTTATACACATGTCTTTGTTGATTTAGAGCACAAAATGATACTTCTTTTCTGGTTTTGCAGTGCTGCAAGAGGACTTATAAACCACATACTGTTTGAGTCAGAGAAAATGTCTGGTCGTAAATTCAGTGAGAATCCTAAAGCTGCTTAGTTTTCTTTCTTCCATTTCATTTAGTTTGTCCTTCAATTCGTGGTCTGAAAATCATGAATGTAGACCAAACCTTCCAAGGTGTTAATGAGTTTATCTGGAATGGTTGTTCTAATAAAATAGTAGGAAATACTACAGTGGGTTCTTCTATGTTACTCATATTCAAGAATCAAAAGTACCAAATTTGCTTAAGTGTTACTTCCTTCCAAATGATTCAGTTTCGGTATCAATTCAAGGTTTTGGCTGTTTGGCTAATAATTAATGTAGACCCTCATTCCCTCACCTCCCTGAGGGTTATTGTTGATGATCATGTGGTGTGTGTAGTGTGCATTTTTTTTACACCGTTGAACTAATAAACTTGGAGGAAATAGCAGTGGTCAGTGGCCTTTTCCTTTGTCACTTGTTTACATTTACGATATTGTGTCTGATGGATGCATAGAAAAGGTACCAAAGTCCGAGCCAACAGATTGTGGCATTATTCTGTTCCTAGTTACCATCTACGTTTCTACAGGTTCTGACTTTTTGGTATTGTCACTCCTGGGTTTCTGATAGTAGTCTTGCTTTGAAGTTGGGTGCAACTCTTTTCTTAATGGTTTTCTAGTGGCCTTGCTTTGAAGTTGGGTTCAACTCTTTTTATAATGGTTTTCTTTCATGGCATAGAAGGTCAAACAAAAGTGTTCTGCCATATTTACAAGGTAGGTGCTGGGATTTACAAGATGCCTAGTGCTCCTTGCCCTGCAAATTGAAGGGCTCAGCCTTCTTGGCACAACAAGTAGGGACGGGAGGGACAAAAGAGCTTGAGAAATGAGACTAACGAAACATACTTAAAGATCTAGGGTAGCATGAGCAAACTACAAAAGCCAAAGGTAGTTAAACTTTTTCGAAAATCCTTGGGGTACAGAATAGTTTTTATAGAATTTTCTTAGAATCTGTCATGCAAGCGTTACCCTAACCATTCACCAGTTTTGTTAATGACTCAATATTTGTAGGATCTATGGATCTACGTAATTATTGTAGTTACACTTGGCATTATTTCAAGAAGGCATCAGTGTCGAATCTTTAGTAACAGCTTTATTAGTCAACGGCTCTAAAAATCTTCGTCTTCAGATAGTCGAGCCAATGTTTTATGGAGACATCTGTCCATTAAATGAGTTGCTGAGACTCAGATAGTAAACAGGATATGAAGATAATATATAATGCCTCTACGGTTGCTTTTAACAAGGAACGAAGTTAACAATTCTCACGATATATATATAGAAGAATGTGGTTACAAATTTCCTTCACTTAATAATTTATATGATGTCATAATATTTTGCAGCGATTGCATTTTCTAAGAATGACAATAGAATAAGGACAAAGATATTATATCTGTATTTGTTTTATATGGTTGATATTGTTATTATTTGTTTATGAGAAAATGATGTAAACCTAAGCTGGATATATGATGTTTCACGGTATTTTATGATAGAATGTAATATCAAAAAGAGAAATACTATTTGTACATTGTTTTTTTAATAATACTTTTATACTTTTTTTTATATTTTTTTTATTATTATTTATTATCTATCATCATAATTTTTTCAACATTAAATCAATAGTTAAATTTAAACCTATAAAGATGGTGTACCAATTGTGATGCATGAATAACATTGTTGATAATTTATTTGAGTTCGGTACATGCCACCAAAGTTATTTGTTTTGCTAGAAATCTTAGTAATTATAGGCCATGTATGTATTTATCAACGCTCTCGGCTTCTAGTAATTATGCCATCGTCCAAAATACTTCAACACATTTTTTAAGCAATCCAATTTTTTGGGAGTTAACTTTCACTTAAGTAAAGAGGTGAACTTGGCTCTGGTAACGTCAGTAAACATAATCAAATCCCCTGACGAAGAAATATAACATTGTCATACTGGCAGACATATCACTCTCTAGAAATATGAGACTCACTATATGTGAGAAAGATAAATATAATGGATACCTTGATAACCTAGTATAATTTAGTAAGTCCCACATAAAATTTGTGTAAATACTCTAAATTATATTTAGTTTGATTGGGTAAAGTTGAATGTTGATGGAGGCATTTAAAGCAACAATAACATGGCTTCATGTGGTGGTGTTGTGAAAGACGACCGCAGTAACTTTAGGTGTGGCAGCATGCAGAATCTTGACTGTTGCAAAATTATGCAAACAGAGGCTATAGGGAGCAAATGGCAAACAACAATAGCACATATAGAATAGACTGAATCCACTGATATATTGCAACTGAACTAGAATTACAAGATAGTTCCCAAAGACAGCATCTCACTAATATCAAAAGGAAGAAAACTCACAGAATCTCTCTGATTTTGGCAAACACTCAAAACAACATAATAAACATTCTAACCTAACAAAGGAGCTTAGCTCCAATACAAAGAAAGACAAGTTAACAGCCAGCTAAGCAAGACCAGAAAAGTCAACAATAAAACATAACAAAACGACAGTGCATAAAGAACTTAATAAATAAATAGAAATATAGAACTAAGTGGAATACGCGGCCTTTAACAGGACGACCACAGCAATAAACTCCATGCAGATTGCATCAATGCTACCCACTCATTAGGCTTGACTCCGACAAGTATTGTTTGATGTTATCCCCAAAAAGTTGAGGTGAAGGCACTGAACTTCTGCTGTAGGGAGCCACACATCATTTGATTTGGCACGCTTGTGCTAATATACAAGAAATTTATATAGCCTCCACGTCGAGTAGACACAAATTGATGTTCTAATATTTCTTTAATGATTTCAAGGGACTCTGGAGTGTGAGGTGTTGGGGCTACTGGTTCAGCATTGGGAATTGGTTTGTTGGACTGATCTCATCCCCTATAAAAGCCATTATGTCCTCCACATTGAAAATAGGGATACTACGCATGTCGGTTGGAAGATCTACAACGTAAGCATTGTTGCCTAGCTTCTTAAGTATCTTGAAAGGTCTAGTTCTTCGAGTGTGTAATTTGGTCACACTTCCAGGAGGGAATTGTTCTGGTCTAAGTATGACGAGTATTGAATCACCTACATTAAATTGTCTATCTCGTTTCCCTGTATTAGTCGTCTTTGCATGATGGTCAGTGTTTAAAACCAAGAGATGTCTCACCTCTCTATATAGGGCTTGCATCTGTTCAGTAAAGTCAACAGCTGAAGCACTCACTCAATGAGGTAAAGGTAAAGACTGACATTAAGAGGGGTTGTGGGCTTATACCCATAAACTAATTCAAAATGTGTCTCCTTGTTGATCTATTCACTGAATTATTAAATGTAAATTCAGCCTGAGGTAAAACCAAATCCCAAGTAGTAGAGTGCCCGGTGACAAGGCATCTAAGAAGATTTCCTAGGCTCCTATTGGTGACCTCTGTCTGGCCGTCAGTCTAGGGATGGAAAACACTAGAAAACAATAGTTTCGTTCCCAGTTTGGCCCAAAGAGTCTTTCAGAAGTAACTGATAAATTTTACATCACGATTAGAAGCCAATGTCTTTGGAACCCCGTGTAAGCGAATAATTTAGCCACCCTAGAAGCATCTAAAGTTTTGTTACAAGCATAAAGTGAGCCATTTTTGTGAATCTATCGACTACCACCATAATGGAGTCATGGTGTCTTGGTGTTCTCGACAGCCCTAAGATGAAATGAAGACTGAGGTATTGTCATGGTGATTTGGGAATTGGTAAAGGTGAGTATAGCTCTATTGGTTGTCTGCACCCATTTCTCACTTGGCAAGCCTTACATCGATACCACAGTATGAACATCTTTACGCATCTTAAGCTAGTAGAATTTGTCACTCACCAAAGAGCATGTTTTGTTTTTCCTAAAGTGCCCTGCTAATCCACTACCATGTAGTTTAGTGATAACAAATTCTCATAGAGAAATGTTAGGAATACATAACCAAGTACCATAAAACAAGTATCTATCTCTCACTAAAAATTCACCCTTTGGCTTGTTATGTTGAACCTTGATCGATTCCCACTCAGCATCAAAATCTTCATCAGTAGCATAGTGATCTTTAATGTTGTTGAACCTTTCTGCATTGATGGAAACCAAGTGCAATAAATGTGGTCACCAGCTTAGAACATTAACCACTTTATTCTCCACCCCTGCTTTATGTTTGATTGTGAAATCAAATTGTTAGGATATAATCCATCGAACGGGCATGTTTGGAACTCAACTTATTATGTGAATTTAAATGCTTCAGTGGTCATGATCTATGTACAAAACATATTCTCTGTGAATAAGGTAGGGTCTCCAATGCTTGAGAATCTGAACCAAGGCATAGAATTCCATGTTATAAGCTGAGTATCGGCGTCTGCTCTCATTCAACTTTTCACTAAAGAAAGCTATAGGATGCCCTTCTTGGCTTAGAACTCCGCCAATCCCCATTTGTGAAGCATCACCGTATACTTCAAAGAGCTTAGAAAAATCAAGTAGCTTTAATATGGGTGTTGTTCCCATCAACCTTTTACCTCCTTAATAGCCCGACTCATAACCATAGTCCAAACAAATTGATTACCTTTCAAGTACTCAGTAATAGGGTGCATGATTATACTGAATCCCTTAATGAACCTTATGTAGAATGTGGCTAACCCTTGGAAACTTTTAACTTCAGATATAGTCTTGGGTGTTGGCCATTGTTTGATAGCTTGTACTTTTGCTGGGTCCACTTTAACTTCTCGGTTCGAGTTAATAACACCCAAGAAGTAAGCCTTGTGTTACATAAAGGAGCACTTGCTTTTATTGATATAAAATTGTTCCATCTTCAAAGTCATCAAAACTTGCTTGACATACTCCAAGTGGTCTTGCTCGTGCTTGTTGTAAATAAGAATATCATCGAAATAAACCACCACAAACTTACCCAAGAAGGCTTTAGAATTTGAGTCACACGCACATGAAAGTACTCAGGGCATTGGTGAGCCCAAAGGGCATGACTACCCACTCATACAGACCATCCTTGGTTTTGAAGGCCATCTTCCATTCATATCCTGGTCGAATGCTAATTTGGTGGTATCCACTCTTCAAATCCAGCTTTGTAAAAAATGTGGCACCATTTAAAAAATCAAGCATGTCATCTAAACGAGGAACTGGAAATCTATACCTCACTATGATTTTATTTATGGCTTTACTTTCAAACCACATTCGTCAACTACCTTCTTTTTTCGGTGTTAACAATATTGGTATTGAGCATGACCTTAGACTTTCTCAGATAAAACCTTTGTGCAGTAATTGAAAAATCTGTCTTGTTAATTCTTCATGCTTGATGGGGCTCATTCGCTAATGTGGAAGGTTGGGCATAGTTGTTCTTGGTAGAAGATTTATAGCATGTTGAATATTTTTCATTGGAGGTAAGTGATTAGGCATTTCTTCAGGCTTTATCTCATCAAACAGCTTCAAGATATTACTAAGCACCACTTACATGCAACATTCCTCCACTTTTTGTTATCCGGTAACTACCAACAATACCACTTGTCTATGATTCCTAGCCACTGAAATTTGTTGAAGGGTTAGGATAATACTGGCAAGTTCTTCTTCAAAACCAACAATTCTTAAGGGGTTTAAAGTCACCTTCCTACCTTCAAAATTGAATGAATAGGTATTATGAAACCCATCATATATCACTCTCATATCGAATAACCAAGGCTGTTCCAACAACATATGACAAACATTCATGGGAATTACATCACACCAAGCGTGATCATGGTAGCGTGTTCTTAGGGAAAATTTCAGTATGCACTTGTGTGTGATTTGAAGTGCACTCCCATCATACACCTAGTTGATTTGGTAAGGATTGGGGTGAGATTCCATTGATAGTTTCAACCTCCTAACTGCCACTTCAGAAATGACGTTTATTTCACTCCCGTCTATGATAACATTCAAAGCTTTCCCATTAGACTCAAAACGGGTATGAAAAATATTGGTTTATAGCCAATCACTCATTGATGGTAATTCTTGCTTCCTTCCTGCGAGTATTCGCTAATGAGACACATGGGCAATTCAGAGGCATATAATTAGTCTTCCTTTTCTTCCTTAGTCTCTTGCACAGCTTCGTAATCCAATTCCCCTCCTATCTCCATGGATCCGACTTCCTTCTCACAAATGAAACCAATTTATTATCTTTGGTTGGGCACATCACTGCATAATGTCCAAATTGTTTACATTTATAATATTGTGGACCTTCCCTGGTATATGGTGCCTTCCCCCGCTGATCTCCCTACCTAGTTGCCTTGTTTTGTTCATTCTTCACATAATTAGAGTTCATCTCCTTATACTGCTTGGGCTTATAATTGGAGCTCTTATTGCCTCTTATATAGTTCAATTGTTTCTGTAAACAGAGAGCCAATCGATAAGCTTCATCAACATTGATGACCCTTACTGCAAAAGCATCCTTCTTGAGATGTGAACGCAACCTAGCACGATAACGGGTGAGTGTTTGTTGTTCACTCTCGGTCACTTTCCTCCTGATTGTGAGTTCATGGAATCTCTCAGTATATTGAATAACCGAAGAAGTGCGTTGCTTATGCTGAAGTAATTCCTTAAACATTAGTTGATCATAATCTAGGGGCAAATATTTTTCCCTAAGTTTCTCTCTCAGTTCAGCCCAATCAACAATATTGGATCTTTGAATATGTCTGAGTTGTTCTTCAATACTATTCCACCATACTCTAGCATGTCCCTTGAGTTTCATACAGGCATACCTCATTCTTTTCTCCTTAGCAATCCGAAGCCACTCAAAATAATCTTTTAAAGTAGAAATCCAATCCTTAAAGGCAATGGGATCGAATTTACCATGAAAATCATGAACCTCCACTTTGATCCTTCTCGCATTGTCGTCCAGCGTGTTTCGATCTGGTCCAATGCCTACTTGGTGCTGCGATGGTTCTCCCAGGTTGCGATGCCCTCTTTGGTCTCGGTTGTCCACATCTCGAAACGAAGACCTAAAACTTTCTGATATTCCTTGTTCTGTGACTCCTCCATCACTCCTAAACGATGGTGCATTTGCTCTTGGCGGTTGTTTATTCGTTTGAGCATAGCTGCAATTTGGGTTATTTGATCTTGGATGGTCAATTATTCAGGCTCTGAGACCCCCCCCGGTTGATCTGTGAACTGCCACTCTGAGTCACAGTTATGATTTTGCTTTGATACCAAAATAATGCCAAACAACAATAGTACATATAAAATAGACAGAATCTATTGATATATTGCAATTGAGCCAGAATTACAAGATAGTTCCCAAAGACAACATCTCATTGATATCAAAAGGAAGAAAACTCAAAGAATCTCTCTGATTTTGGTAAACACTCAAAACAACACAATAAACATTTTGACCTAACCAAGGAGCTCATCTCTAATACAAAAAAGACAAGTCAACATCCAACTAAGCAAGACTAAAAAAGTCAGTAATAAAACATAACAAAAAAACAGTGCATAAGGAACTTAATAAGCAAACAGAAATGTAGAACTAAGTGGAACATGTGGCCTTCAACAGGACGACCACAACAATAAAGTCCATGCATATTGCACCAGGAGCTCTTTCTAGTCTCATGGTGGCTTGGGATGGTGGGTTTCGCCAAGTTGAGCTTGAAATGGACTCTTTGGTTACTCTGCACCTTATTTGAGTACCTTCTGACTCGCATCCATGTGCAGGTCTCATTTCAAGGATTAAAGATTATCTTCACAGAAACTGGATGGTGGTGCTTTCCCACTCTTTTCGGGAAGGAAATTGGACTGTAGACACTTTACGTGAAGAATGTTTAGGTGTGACCTTTTCTACACTTTGGATTCTCACCAAATTCTCTATTATGTCGTTACCAAATTCTCGAAAATGTCGTTTACCTCTTTTTTTTTTTCATTTATAAAAAAATAGTTATAAAAATAATGTTATAATTATAACATAATAACCATATTTTATAATTGAATAACAATTTTGTTATAACATAATAACAACTTTTTATAATTAAATAATTATGTTTTATAAGAATAAAAAACATTATACATAACACTAAATAAAAATTTGATACCCATCAGACATCATGAAAAATATCTAATAAGCACCAAAAAATAATTTCCCCCTTTCTTTTAGTCTCGTCCTTTTTTCAATAAAAAAAAAGGTGAAGTCTACCGAAAGTTATCCAAATGATATTTTAAATTTTACGCAAATAATGAGGTCAGATCAATAACACTAAATCCAACTTACATTTGCACCCTTAAAATAATTTTTATAGGATAAATTTCTCATAAAATTCACAGTTAAATTAACAATTTTATCAGAAAACGGGAATTTCAGGTTCAGTAAAGGAATCCATCAACTGATATGATGTCCCAGAAACAGAAATAATCAGAGTGTCACCTCCTTTCACACAGGTTCCTTACACGTTGCACAAGACGAACGAATTCATAAAACAACGAAAAATCGAAAGCGGTGTACCTTTCACCTGCACCAATTTTGGAACTTGAAGTACATGGATTCTGACAAATGACCAGGTCAAAACTACCAAAATTTTTAATCATATTCTCAAGCTTGGTACTAGTTAGCCTTTGAACATCTTCAATCTGAACCAATTCCCCAGTTTGTCCAGAACTATGCCACCACCTCTTGAGAATCTTCCTCTTTGTCTCAGAAGTCTCAACTGAGACAAGATTTTTTATTTTAATCCCAAGACGGTGTAGAGCAACTTCTGCCCCACCAATCCCACTAAAAACTGATAACATTGTCAATCCACCTGGGAACATGGGCTTTAACACAGAAAGATGATAACCCAACGTGTCTGTCTGGAAGTTGTATTTTAGTAAATTGAGTCTTTCTATCAAACTACTCCCAGCAGCACGGGTATGATTCAATGGATAGCCCAAGATAAGCTCCAAATATTCAGGCTCTATAGGACCCAGTTTGTATTTACCAACCCATACAAGATTTAGTGTACGGCAATGATGTAGGATGTCTTTCTGCTGTTCAGATGAGAGTACCCCACCAGAATTAGCTAGAATCCTTCCTAATCTCTCGCAATGCTGCGCTATTCCACTAGTTTCACAATTGATGCAGCTCAACTGCCTCCTTGAATCCCAAGATGGCCACCATTTCTTTGTAGGCGGTATTGCATCTTCAATAGTCATAGGTGATTTTGGAAGGATGTGGAACCTGTTTTCAGTTGGAAGATTGTGTACATATCCTTCTCTTCTACTTACGGCTGAAAAAAACTGCGTATTCACAAATTCAGGTTCAAGAGCATATAAAAACTGAGATATCTTTGCCCATGAGTCGTAAGGTATATTTGCAATATTTCCATAAAAGAAATACGGAGGCTTTGCTACCACTCTATTAATACACCTGGATGGATTTGATTTGTAAAGTTTGGGCAGTCCAACAATGTCAGCATCAACTTTTTCTTCCACCCAATAAGGATCAAGAGAAGAGCTTGAGTCATCATTATATTCCTGCTTGGGCCTTTTACCAATTTGATTTTCCATGGAGTTGGAATACCCCATGCTAAAATTAGCATCGGGAACTTCATCGCACTCTTCCTTCACCCTTTTACCCCTGTAAGTTTCCTCTACGTTGATATTTCTTGAATGTGAAGGTTCATGGCTAAAATTCTCTGTTTTCACTTCTGTACCATGTAAGTGCCACCGTAAGTCATCTTTGATCCTCATAGAACATGAAGTAGAAGCGATTGGATGCTAGAAAAACAGGAAATTCCAATAGTTATTAAACGATGAATGCTTAAAATACCATGATGAGCATAAAATACATCAATGTCTTTCATATGACATCGTCAACTGTTTTCCACAACTGTTTATTTCATAGGCATTTTACCAAAAAAAAAAAAAGGAAGTTAATCAGTTATTCACCACACAAAAAAAGTTCATTTATTTATGAAAAAAATACTGATATTCAAATTAGCACCAGATGGTTCCCTCCTGCTTCTACTTGAATTTTCTCATATTTCCTCTAATCCCAATAGGAGAATTTGGATTCTTAATTATTTTGTTGTGTTTCCTTCTAAGTCCTATATTCAGTTTCTTTTTTATGTTCCTAAACGGGAATACAACTAGACAAGCCCATTTAAAAATCTAAAACTCCTTCTAAAGTCAAGTTTAGTTTGGACACCCATACTTAAACGGATTCATACAATTGACATGTTGCAAATTTGCGTACCTCAAGGCTCAAGCAGCTCTTTTTCCTGACGTGTTATAGTTCAGAATCAATAGACCATTTATTATTACATTATCGGGTGGCTACTTACTTATGGAATAATTTGTTTGGAGTTCTTGGGGAACAATAGAAATGCCTGTATTTACAAGGATGTCTCTTTGCCTTGCACAAATTAATGTGAATAATGACAGTTTAAACTTCAATGTTTAAAACAAAATAATATAATATGCATCAGGAGATTCAGGACACTAACATGATCAACCAATTATTGTTAAGCACTTTTCCATTAATTAGTGTTTTACATATAAAGAAAGAGTTGATATAGGGTTGAAGAAGAAGAAACATAGAGAAGGAGGAAAAATGTATTTCGGGTATATTCGTTAGAGAGAATACAATAGAGAAATATACAAGAGGCAACAATAAAGACAAAAAAAAGTGAAAAGACAAAACTGTCCTAATAACTTAAACCTATTTACAAGATTGCCACTAAGCTATAACATACATATATATTCAACATTCCCCCTCAAGATGGAGCATAGATATCCCTCATGCCCATCTTTGAAACACAGCTATGAAAATTTCTACTAGGAAGTCTCTTAGTAAGAACATCAGCAATTTGGTTGCAAGATCTGATATAAGGAACTCTTATTATGCCTTTTGTTAACTTCTCTTTGATAAAGTGCCCGTCAATCTCTATATGTTTCGTTCTATTATGTTGAACAAGATTGTGAGCTATATTTATACCAGCCATGTTATTACAAGAGGTTGATAAATGACCCATCATAAACTCCCAACTCTTGAATAATTCTTCTCAACCATAAGACTTCATAGACCCCTTCCGCCATGGCTCTATATTCTGCTTCTGCAGTGGATCAGCTACCACTGTTTCTCTTGCTCCTCCAAATAACAAGGTTGCCTCCAATAGATGTGCAGTAACTTGTAGTTGATCGTCTATCAACCATAGAACCAGCATGGTTTGCATTTGCATAGGCTTCAACCTTCAAGTGCCCATGTTTTGAAAACAATAATCTTTTTCCAGGTGAGGACTTCAGATATCACAAAATGAGGAATACAGCTTCCAAATGTGTAGAATGAGGGTCATGCATGAATCTGTTCACAATACTAACCACATAGGTTATATCGGGTCTAGTGTGAGATAAATAGATCAATCTACCTACGAGTTTATGATATCTCCCTTTCTCAATCACCTTACCGATGCCATTCTCAAGGTGATGATTTTCAATAATTGGGGTATCCGCTGGTTTGCATCCAAGCATACCAATTTCTTGAAGAAGATGTAGGACATACTTCCTTTGATTGATGAAAATGCCATTTTCAGAAAGAGCAACTTTTATTTCTAGGAAGTAACTCAATTTTCCCTAGTATTTAATTTCAAATTATCGGAAAAGGTTTCCTTTTAATGCTTCCATTTCTTCATCATCATCCCCTGTCACTACTATAACATCAACATAAACAATAAGAACATTAATCTTCTTGTCATTTCTTTTAAGGAACATGGTGTGATCAACATTACTCTGTTTATAGCCGAACTTCAACATAGCCTTACTGAATCTATCAAACCATGCTCTCGGTGAATGCTTCAGCCCATATAGGGATTTTCTTAGTTTGCAAAACTTTCCCTTTTGTTTTCTGACATGAGAAACCTGGAAGAATGTCCATGTACACTTCTTCTAAATTTCCATGAAGGGAAGCATTCTTGACATCGAGTTGCTGTAATTTCCATCCCAAGTTTGTAGCACATGATAAGAGGACCCGAATAATGTTCATCTTAACCACTGGAGCAAAGGTCTCTTCATAATCCACCCTATAGGTTTGAGTGAAACCTCTAGCAACCAATCTTGCTTTGTATCTATCAATGGATCCATCGGGTTTAAGCTTTGTTGTAAACACCCATTTGCGGCCAACTCACTCCTTACCAGAAGGAAGAGTGGTAAGTTCCCATGTATCATTCTTCTTTAAAGCATTCATTTCCTTTATCATAGCTTCCTTCCACTATGGGTCTGTGATAGCTTCTCTCCAATTCTATGGAATATAAGTAGCAGACAAGGAAGATACAAAGGCTTTATAGGATGGGAATAATGATTGTATGAAATAAAATTAGATATAGGATGTTGGGTATATTGCCTAGTTCCTTTTCTAAGAGCAATAGGAACATTAGAATCATCATTAAAGACAAAGATTAATTTTGACTTACTTGGAGAAACTTGAATTGAAGCCGAAGGAAGTTCTTGACAGGGTAGAGTGTTCTCTGGCTTTCTCTGTCTTCTGGAGTAAATTATGGGCTCTTTAATGCCCCTCTGAACTTCAGTAACTTCTTCAATGACTTTTTCATGCTGTTCTCCAAGAGTTATCTCCTCCTGATTTTCAGTAGTAGGCTCCCCTTGAGTTAACTGTAACTGGTGATAGGGAGTAGATACCAACACCTCTTCATACTCATGAAGCTCCCCTTAAGGAGGTGGATGGCAAGCAGGAAAGAAGCCTCATCCTCACAAAAAGTAACATCCATACTCATAAGGACTTTCCTGGTTGGAGGGTGATAGCATTTATAGCCTTTTTGCGTTGGAGAATATCCAATGAACACACACTTGAGGGCTTTAGGATCTAACTTTCCTAAGTTTGCTTTGGAATCATGAAAAAACAAACACACCCAAATACCTTAGGTGGAACAATATAAAAATTAGTGCCATGAAGAATTTCAAGGGGGGATATCATTTTCAAAGTTCTCATTGGCATCCTGTTGATCAAATAAGCAACTAAGAGTACAAGGTCACCCCAATATATCTTCGAAACATTCATGGAAAACATCAAGGCTCTAGCAACTTCCAACAAATGCTGTTCTTTCTTTCTACAACTCTATTTTGAGTAGGAGTATTAACACATATAGTTTGATGAATTATACCACATTCACTCAAATAACTTGAAACTCATTGTTTTTGTATTTCCATCCATTATCACTTCGAAGAATCTTCACCATTGCGTCAAACTGAGTACAAATCATGGCATGAAAAATTTTAAAACAAGAGAAAGCTTCATTTTTTGAGTTCATGAAATACACCCAGGTAATTTTGCTTAAACAGTAAATGAAAGTGACAAACCATCTATAAACAGATAAAGTGGATATACGACGAGGACCCCAAACATCAAAATGGATAATTGCAAAAGGAATGGGACTTTATTATTACTAGCTGAATATGAGTTTCTAGTATGTTTAGCATACTCACAAGCTAAACTACCACTATTACATTTCCCATATAACTCGGAGAATAATCTTTCCATACCTACAAAAAAAGGGTGTTCTAATCTTCTATGCCACTGCATTAACTAATAATGAACTGAGTCTGCATGATAATTGTGGGAAGTACTCTCCTGGTTGTCTTCTAGATGAACAATGAAAGGTTCTTGAAAATGTGATGATTTTTATTCAGATGGTGATGTCTCAATATATATACAGCAGGACCTATCTATAAAGTGGGTACAAGTAATAACTATACAGACAGTTGGGAAGATCATGGTTGGGAAGATGGATGGTAG
>JASKGM010058408.1:0-18331 GCA_034509205.1 Ceratonia siliqua | reverse complement strand
AATTTTTTAAGTTACAAATGAATAGTAAAAAAAATATATATGAATAATAAAAGGAATGTAAAAAAATTCAAAAAAAATTTAAAAACATTTTAAAAAATTCTAAAAAAAATACATAAGATAAAAAATACTTAACTAATTTTAAAAAATAAAAAAAAATTTAAAAAAAAACTTAAAAAATAAAAAAAAGAGGGGAGACAATGGCTTAGTCCCCTTTTATAATTACTCGCAAGGCTCTCTCCATGAGGTACACAGATACAATTATCCTAAGCTCATTATTTGTTCATGCCTACTCACCTACCGCCCCTTTTTGGGGAGGCAGGGGAGTTTACAAATATTTTTTTTAAAAAATGTTTTATTTTTGTTTATTTTTTTAATAATGATAAATTAAATATAAATTTAAAAATAATTCAAACCAATAAAAAATTCAAAAAAAACATATGTTTAAAAAAATAAAAATTTAAAAAAAAAATGAAAACATTTAAAAAAATACTATAAGTAAAAAACTAAAAAATATTATTAAAAAATAATAAAAATATAAAAAATAAAATAAAAAAGGGGTCGGTAAGATAGTCCGGTACCCCCTTTGTTCATGAGAGATTAAGCTACCGTCCCCCCATTTTGGTTTTTATTTTTTATTTTTTTATTTTTTCTTAATTTTTTTATTTTTTAAAATTAATTAATTATTTTTTATATCATATATTTTTTTCAAATTTTTTCAAAACTTTTTTTTGTATTCTTAATACTATTCATTTATAACTTTTTTTTGCTGTTTATTTGTAAGTTAAAAAATTCTAAAAAAAATAATAAAACATTTTAAAAAATTTTAAAAAAATACATGATACAAATAATACTTAATTAATTTTAAAAAATAAATACAAAACTTGTCAAAATCCCCTACCGCCCACACTGTGAGCAGTAGGGGAGTAAACGCCTTTGTTCATTTCCATGTAATTTCCCCCTTTAAATATGGTGGTTGCTGTGGTGCAGCCCCTTTTGGCGGTTGCACCATTCAATTCGGTATCTAAATGTGATTTTTTTTTAATTTTTTATCTTAATTTTGTTTACTTTAACATTAATTAATTATTGTCTATGTCATATAATTTTTTAAAAATTTTTTAAAATATTTTTACATCTTTTATATACTATTCATCCATAATTTTTTGATATTATTTATTCATAAATAAAAATATTTTTAAAAAATATAAAAACGTTTTAAAAATTCTTTAAAAATATATTATATAAATAATAATTTATTAATCTTAGAAAATTAAAAAAATTACAAATTCTATGCTATCACCCCAAACTGGGACGGTAGCATAGAATTGCCCTTTAAATATACATGGTGATTATTCCCCTACCGCCCCCTGTGTGGACGGTACAGTAGACAGTAGGGAAGTTTTTACTTTTTTCTTTATATTTTTAATTTTTTTTAATTTTTAAAATTAATAAAATATTTTTTATATTATGTATTTTTTAAAAAAAATTTTAAGATGTTTTTTTTTATTTTTTAAAAATTTTTTAAAGTTATTAATAAATAATACTAAAAATTTTAAAATTTTTTTAAAAATACATATAATATAAAAAATAATTAACTAATTTTAAAAATTAAAAAAATAACAAAATAAAAAATAAAAAATAAAAAACAAAAAAAGGGATGTAGCTTAGTCCCTATACATACTAAACACTAGTCCCAAATGCATTTTTAGGTTTTCCTGTTTGTACGTGAAAAGACTTGGAGAGGACTGAGGAGAATAACGTGTGGACTCCCTTCTGTCCACAGAACCACAAAAATTAACGTATGGACACCCTTCTGTCCACAGAACCACAAGTGGTAAACTTCATGTCAAACATATATGTTTCAATGAACACTCCCCTGCAGCACGTACAGCCATTTGCAAAAGAACTTTACAGTGCCAATGTTGCTGGCACATCAAAATCTGTCGGCACCCAAAATCGTTCTCAACGGAAGCAACAAACGACGGGAAGAATAGCTAGCCTACTACAGTAACTAGACAAGCCATCAATGGTGTTTAAGTTTCTTTTGCGAAGGAGTGTAGTGATGGGAGGAGAGAACAAACCAGATAACAAAATTATAAATTCCTCTTCTTTACTTATGTGAACTTGAACAAAAACAATAAGTGAAGCCAAAATTATTAATAATAATAAGAATAAAGAGTAAAAAAATTAAATAAAAATATCATAATTATTAACGTGAAATTTTTTTTATATATTAATGTAAAATAATAAAAAATCACGGGATCTAATTTAAAAAAACAAATACACTATCAATGAAATAATATATATACAATGTCTTCTCTTATTTCCATTAGAAATTACAATTCATATAAGGCAAGATATCATCAAACTTGACAAATACAAAGATAAAGGGGATAGGTTGCCTTAAAATGAAAAGAGTCGGTCTATAGTTTAAAAGGAACAAAGTGATGTAGGTTGGGATGTGTGTGAAAAAGAGAAACAGAGGAGAGTAGTAGTTGTATTCTTTCATCTCCACCTTTGTCCAGTTTTTATTAAAGTCTTGATCCAACTTCGTCTATGGTCCAATTGAACTGAATTTTGAAGGAGAGATTTGTGACACAAGGAGCTACAATCATAATGGTACATATCAGATTCTAAGCTTGGGAACCTCAACTCGTGTGCATGAACAGTAACCATATTTTAGATCAGCTTTCTCCTAGTTCTCTTGTTTTGCCAAGATTTATGATATCTTGATGATATATGAATTCTATCTCTAATGGTGATTAGGGAAGAAACCGTGTATCCATTATTTGGTTGATAGTGGATATTTTTATCTTGATTAGGTCTTGTGGTTTTTTATTCTCTCACATTGAGGGAAGTTTTTCTACGCTAATAATTGTGGTGTCCCTATTTAATTTTTTGGCTCCTTATTCTTGTTACTATTATTATTTTGGCAAGGTTCACACAAGTGGGGAAGAGGAATTTGTGATTTTATTATTAGGTTTATGCTCTCTTCCCATCAAAGTGGTATCAGAGTGTGGTTTGGCTATTCTTGTTGTGAACAATGGGAGCCAATACAAGTAAAATGATAAACTCGATGGTTCTAATTATGCTCTCTAGAAAGGAAAAATGGATGATCTACATTATGTTAAAAAAATTCATCAACATTTGTTTGCTACTGAGAAGCCAAATGACATAATAGATGAAGATTGGACTCTGCTACATAGACAGGTGTGTGGGTACATTAGGTAGTGGGTTGATGATAACGTGTTGAACCATATCATTGGGGAGACACATCTTGAAATTTATGGGATCACCTTAAACAGTTATATGCTAGAAAAACTAGGAACAACAAGATGTTTTTGATAAAGAAGTTATTAGCCTTGGAATATCAAGATGGAACTCCAATGACAAATCACTTGAACACTTTTTAGAATATTATGAGTCAGCTTTCTATTATAGGTATTAAATTTGATTAACAAATTTAAGGATTATTCCTTCTTGGCTCCCTACAAAAGTCATGGGAAATGTTTAGAGCTTCATTGTCCAATTCTGTTCTTGATGGTGTGCTATCTATGGAAATTGCCAAGAGTAATATTCTAATTGAAGAAATATGGAGAAAAACATAGTGTTCTTCTTCATTGTTAGAGACTTTGGTTACTGAGTCAAGGGGGAAAAGCAAGAGCTAGGGTCCATAAAACAAAGAACAAAGCAAAAGCAAGTCTAAAAATAATAACAAAGGCATGGAGTGCCACCATTGTGGCAAGAAATGGCATATTAGAAAATTTTGAAACTAGAAAAAGGAGAACAAAGATAAAGGAAAAGAGAAAAAAGATAATGCTGATCAAGACAGAGTTAATACAACATCCGATTATTTCCTTCTGATATAGGAATATGATACTATTCACATTGCAGATAGCGCTACTAGTTGGGTGGTTGATAGTGGTGCTTCTATCCATGTTACATCTAGGAGTGATATTTTCACTTCATGTATTCTAGGTGATTTTGGTGATGTGAGGTTGGCTCATGAGGGTGTGTTACAATGTGCTAGCATTAAAGAGATCAGATTGGAGACATCCAATGGAAACAAATTGATTCTTAAGCATGTAAAGCATCTTCCAGTCATTCAGTTAAATTTGCTTTCAGTGGCTAAACTATATGATGAAGATTATGATAGACTGTTTTCTCGTGATGCATGGAAACTCACCAAAGGTTCTATGGATGTGGCTAGAGGTACAAAGTACTCTACACTTTCATGTCACAAGCAAAAGTAATCAAATATGTTGTTGGATCTGGCTGTTTATCCTAAGTATTTACTGTACAAGCATGGATTTAAAATTTTTTAAAACATTCAAGCTTGCAAATGGGTGGAAACAAGATACATAGGCAAATAACCCATAACTAGAAAGAGAAGTAAAATAGAAAAGAATTTTATATACCCCTTGTAGTCACTTTAATCTTATAATATACTTCCCAACCAAGTGCACTGATTGCCTATTCTTTGGGAAGTACCAATCCACATAACCTAGGTTTATAGGTTCAGTGATTGGAGCAAAACAAATGATGAAATGAACAATAATTGATAGCTTTTAAAAATTAAATAAAAAAGCCTTCCCCTTTGTTTCTTTTAGTGCGACGTGCAAAATTGTACTTTGAAATTACTCAAATTGTTTTTCCAAACTCACAACACTCTTGGCTTTAAGAGAAATTTTTCTCTCAAAGTTTTCTTCTCTCTTTCTCAAGTAGGCAGCTAGTTCACTCTTCCTCTCTCAAATATTCGCTTGTATGGCCACAAGAGGGAGAGGTTGCATATATATAATACGCTAACCTTAAGTCATGTGAGTGCATTTGAGTGAAATTTAAAAATTCAATCCCTAACCATTAGGGATTCACATGTCTACTAATGAGGAATATTAATATTATCAAATTACCAAATTATCAAATTATTTATCAATTAATAATCATATTATTAATTTTGATATTAACATATTTTGTTTAACAATTAAATAAAACATGTGTGGCTTTTTAATTAGTCATGCTTGAATTAAAAATTCAAATAAATAAATTTTACTTAATTAAATCCCTTTAACTTAATTAGTTTCCAAGTGAATACAGGTTACCTAAAAAATTAAAATTCTTTTAATTTCCAACTTTTATTCACTTAGATCATTAGGATAATTAGGAGGGAATATGTTTGACTATGTCAAAGGCCAACTCCCCTCCTTTGGCCATACACGTCTCCATCACATGGGGAGGAAGTTGTTTCACAAGTTTGAACAATTCAAACTTTGCAACAACATTAGGATAAATAATTAATTAAATTATTTTTATCATAATAAAATAATATATATGAAATTCCTAACAAATGGGGATTTAATTTTATTTTAATCAACTTCTTTAAATTAAATATTTGAACAATTCAAATATTAATTTCAAGTGGTTAAACCAAAATTAATTACTAAGATAAAAGGCTGTCTTAATTGAGACAACACTTGTCTTAATTAAAATAAAAAATTGTTTTAAAATTTTATTATCTAATTAAAACAATACTTGTTTAAATTAGATAACTAGTGTGAGAATTATTTTTGTCTCTTTGGTACTAAAAATGTTTCTCACATTTACAAGCATGATTAGGATAACATTTGTCCTAAAATAACTATTTATCTAAATTAAGACAAATCTTGTCTTAATAAAAATATTAGCTAAATTGTTATCAATTAACTTCATCTTAAATCTCATTCCAACTTAATGTGGATTGAATTCTCCAAAGTTAGGTCAGGAATACATTTGAACATAGGAATTTCAAGCTCCAATAAATTTGGGATTATTTTAATCTCATTAAGATAATCATATTTTATTAATCATGAAGTCATTTCACCAAAGACTCATGATTACACTCTTGATAATTGCTAAAATTACAAAAAATCAATGTTGAACATTGATTTTTCCAGTTTGCAAGCCTAATGTTTGTGATCTCTCGTAGTCATCTATTGACCCAAGGTAAAATTATCGTTTTACCCCTGATATCAATTTTGTCTCCTAGTATCAGATTTCATCCAATAAGTGACTATATAATCTTTTAGAACTTTTCTAAAACTATCTTGAAATGATGAGTAATTAATTTATCGTTTCAGTGGGCTCAGATATATCACTTGTCTTCCATAAATAACTAGAAGTAATGTAATGCTATAAACTCCATTTCTTAGATTTATGTTCTCATATGTTTACTCTCACAATGATCCCAACATATATAGTCTCAACCAATTTTACACAATGGTTGTACCCATAGTATATCAAAGATCACAATGGTCATGAACACGAGTCCATAATCCATCAGGATTTTAGTTTTGCCACTAGCAGATGCAATATGTGTAAGTTCAAGTTCAAAGCAACGGTATTAACTTGATCTTGATATCTCACTTGATTCCTATTCATTTAATAGTGTTATTACCTGAAGTCTACTACTTCAATGATTTGAGATTCATCATTCCCTTAGAAAGGAATCTCATTCTTTCTATGGTGGTAATCTGAACACTACAGTCTTTATTAAATAATGTGACCAGCTTTACTCAGTGATTACGAATAGTATTTTACATTCATCAAAGGATGCATATATTATTTTGCATAACCCTTACAAAAATGTATATTGGTTTATTAGAATCTAGTAATCTTAATAGCTAGAAAATAAAGCTTACATAATAAAATCTTTTTTTATTAATATTAAAATGTATGTACATTAAATTAGGGAATATTACTTTATTTCCAGGATAACCTATTCCCAACATTATGTTGTGAAGATAGACTCTAAATTTTGACCATTTAATTGCAACCATTGATAAGGTAGCTGTTTGGGTATGCTTGCTTGATCTTCCCATAGAATATTATGATACTAAAATTTGGAAGAGATTAGGGAACCTCATTGGGAAAACAGTTCATGTGGATGTTACTATTTTTCTCTAAACTAGAGGGAAGTAGGCTTGTTTATGTATAGAGGTTGATCTTTAGAAACCACTTATGGCGAAGTATAAATTGAAAGAGAGGAAATACAGGGTTGAGCATAAAGGATTACCTTTTTTATGTTTTCACTGTGGAAGATTCGGTCACTATGTTGATGATTACCTTAATAAACGTATGGTAAAGAAAGCCATGGCTATCGGAATTGGGGAAGGTACTACTAACATTGCTTTGATTCCAATGACAGTGAAGAGAGTCACGATGGTCCTTAGACTATATTGCAAAAATCTCAATGAATTAGACATAGAGATAATGGAGATTATCATTAATGTAATACCTGAACTAAGAAACCAAATCCTTTGTGGTAAGTACATGAAGTCATAAATGTCATCACGCATTAAGAGCACTTTATTTGGGTATTTCATAAACCTATGGTACATAAGCATCAAAAGGGCCTATAAGAGCTAAGGCCAGAAGCTAATGTGCATGAGGGCTATTTTGTGTGGTGTAGTTGATCGTACCATAACATGAAATTAATCGAACTATGACTTTCCTATCTATAAATTGTGGTTATCCGACTTGAAAATTCAAGGAACCCATGAGAAAACATCCTTGGGTTCTCGAGAGGCATTTAAGCGGGAGGAATTCATGCTGTTTGATCCAAAATATCTTTTGTAGAATTTCTTTGATTTATACACATTTTGGGTTAACTATAGGTTGTTTGGTTTTCTAAGAGTTCCATAGGGTTGACTTATGTGAGTAGAGAGTGTAGAGATACCATATTTTGTTTTAGTAAGTTGCATGGTGAACTGAAGGAAATTTCTGAGTGTTAAATTTCTGTATTACAGAATATTTTTAGATTTTCCAATTTCAATCAAGAGAAATTATAACCTAAAGCAATGTGTGCTAGTTGTCAATGCCCAAGGAAAAATTTTGGAATTTTGTAAGGTTCTCAGGTGAGTAAATCTCACTTCAACTCTTGTTGTGACTATAGTGTTTAGAATTTGACTTGTTTAGAGACGTGATTATTGCATACTAGGAACAATTTGGATATGTTTGGCCTAGGAGAAAATATTTATTGTTGTGAATTTAAGAATCATCTATATGTAGAGTTGACAACATGGGCCCAGCCTGATGGGCTAGCCTGTATTAGACCAAAAATATTTAAGGCCGTGCCCCTGAAAAAGCAGCTAAAAAAGATTCAGGTTTTTTTGACCCTACCTGATTAAGCCAATGACTTGAATAGGGTCAGGCCAAGTTGGCCCAACCAACCATCGAGCCAACCCAAAAAAAAAATCTATCCCTCTAAAATGATGTATTTTAGAGGGCTGCCCTGACCCTTTTTTAGTTTTTCGCCTCCCCTCCTGTCCAAGTGCCAAAGAAAGTCAACCAAACTCTGAAAATATTTCGCTAGTGCCCTACTCGTTTTTCCCCTCGTCTTTTGCAAGTTGCACCCAACACTAGCATGATAGCTATTGGTTGTGCCTCTTGCCACTTACTGTGATTCGTCAAGACCTACAACATCATCATCTTCGCTATTGATTTGAAAGCTTGCGGCCATTTAAGCCTTTGAAGTAGTATTAGTTTGGTTTATTAGTAACTATATACAACACTAATTTGTTTTATTCAATTATAATTTATTGTTGTCTTCAAATCCTTGAACGCTTGATTTTATACATAGTTAGAATCATAACAAGTATTCTTTTCTTTTGTTTTTGTGTTTTATTGAGGAATGTTATGATGGATTGTGGATTTGTGGTTTGTATTACAATAATGGAATTTGAAATCAATTATGATTCTATGGATGATGAATTAGAAATGTTAGAAACTCTTCCAGATGCTAATAGGAGTACTATTGCCTCTAAGACTAAGACTAAGAGTACTACAATTGGTGTTAGTACTACTAATAAAAGAACTTCTAGTAGGGATGATGATGAGAAAAATGTTGTTAAAAATTATCGACATGATGCCTCTTATGTTTGGAATTATTTTGAAAAGATTGGAATAGTAATTGGGAAAGAAAAATGTAAATGTATTGCTTGTAAGCAAGAATATAGTTGTACATCAATAGGGAGACTACTAATTTAAGACGCCACATTCCAAAGTGTCATATGATTCCTAAGTTCCATGATGTAGGTGCCATGTTAGTTGATCATGCTAGGATGTTGAGGCATACTAAATTTGACCACAAGGCTTATCGAGATGCACTTTCTAGATGTATTATAATGCATGATATTCCATTCAGCTTTGTTAAGTATGAAAGGGTTTGAGCAATGTGCAAAGTCTTGAATTCTGATTTCAAACCTATTAGTAGAAACATTGTCGAGACTGATTGTTGGACTGTGTACTTGAATAAAAAGGCCAAGCTAAAGGGCATGTTAGCTAATATTCCTAATAGAGTGTGTTTAACTTCTAATGTATGGATTATAACTACTCAAGGTTATATGACTATGACTACTCATTTTGTTGATGATAAGTAGAAGTTCAATGATAAATTGCTTGCTTTTTGTGAGTTGGATAATCCACATGCAAGGCTTGAATTATCAAGGAAGGTATTTGGAGTCGTAAAGGATATGGAGATAGATACAAAAATATTTCCCTTGACATTGGATAATGCCTCGTCCAATGATAGCGTGCAAAATATTTTGAAAGATAGGCTTAATTTGCAAAATTGCTTGTTATGTAGAGGTGAATTTTTTTACATTACATGTTATGCACATATCTTGAATCTATTAGTTTAAGAAGGGTTTAAAAAGTGGCAAGTGATGCTTTATATAAAATTAGAGAAAGTGTTCAGTATGTGAGGGCTTCAGAAGGGAGGTTGAAACAATTTTAAAAATGTGTTGAAGAAGTACATTTTGGTGATGTTGGTGGTTTCTTAAGGTTGGATATGTCAACTAGATGGAATGCTACTTATATGATGTTTGAAAGTGCTATTAAATACAGGCATGCTTTCACTATTTTTACCTATAATGATAGAAGTTACAAGCTTTACCCCTCCTACGACGAGTGGGACAAAGCAGATAAGATGTGTGCTCTCTTAACCCCATTTTATGAAATTACCAAATTGATATTCGAGTCATCTTACCCTACCTCTAACTTGTATTTCCTAGAGGTTTATAGTATAGAAATGTAATTGATGGAAAGTTTGAATAGTGATATGGCAACAATGATGCAGGTGAAATTTGATAAGTATTGAAGTGAGTATTGTGTTACTCTTGCACTTAGATGTGTTCTCGACCCTCACCCAAAGTTAGACTCCTTGAGCTATTGCTATAGGAGACTTTATCCACTTAACTATAAAGAAAAGGTGAATAAGGTGAAGGATGCTTTGTATACTCTCTTTGCTGAATATGTAAAGAATGGGGTATCAAGCTCAATTACTTCGCATGAGACTAGCTCATCAATGACTATGAGTGCTCAAGTTCATTCACAACATGGCCTAATGAGTAATGTTTATTATGCGTTATATTATTTTTTATTTTTTATTCAAGTATCTAATATATTTTCATTTTGTTTATATACTTGTAAAATTTTAAGCTTATCATCAAGAAATGATACAAATGACTACAAATAGTGGCAAATCTCAACTTGATATATTCTTGGATAAAGCATGTATTGTTAAAAAGGACATTGATGTTATCCAATAATGGAAGATGCATAAACATCGATTCCCTAATCTTGCAATTATGGCTTTGATATTTTGGGTATTTCAATCACAATGGTAGCTTTAGAATCTTCATTTGGTATTAGGTTTTCATATCTTGCACAAGTATAGAAGTTGCTTACTCTCTAAAACTGAGCAAGCCCTCATTTGTACTCGTAATTAGTTACATGATTTCAACGAAATTGGACCTTATGGTAAATATAATCCCTATATTAGTATAATAGTAGCTTTCTTTGTTTCTTACTTGCAAATTATAATCAATTTAGTTTTTGACTTCTCTTTTATTAATTGCAGATATGCATGACTGATAAACTAATATTTGTTCTTGTATTTTATGATATTTTTAGTTTCTTTTTATATGTTTTATTTTAGAATTATGTTATTTTGAGGTTCTTTTTGTGTATTTGTAGGAAGTGGCAAAGAAGAATTTGAAGTGTTTTATTTCAAAAAAAAAAAATTCCTCCATCAATTTCCTTCCTCCATTAAGATTGTTGCCTTCCTTTTCCACCAAAATTCCTCCATTAGTTTCCTTCCCTCATTAGGATTTCCTTTTTTCTTCCTATAAAATCTCCTGCCATTTCTTTCATTAAATAACCACTTATAGACCATCGCCTTCTTTTTCTTCTTCTCCTTCTGCTTCTTTTTTATTTTTATTTTTTTCTTTTCTCCTTGGTCCTCTTTTCTCCCTTTCATAGCCTACGCTATAATATATCTCATCACCATCACCAGTTGTCATGTGATCATCGCTGACCACCATAGCTACCGTTGAACACCACGCCGTCCATCTCGCCGCCATTGAAGATCCACAGTGCTGGGAATTGCCATCCCACTTGTAACATCATTGTCTAGGGAGATATTTTATATCTATTGGTATTTTACTTTGCAATATATTTGGAATTTTTGTAATTAAGTTTATTGGGTTAAATTTTATTACGAGAGACTAAATATATTGTAGGTGTTTAGTTTACCTACCAAGAATATTTTGAATATTTTAGTACATTATCTGCACTTAATTGAGCTATATTAAACAAGAGTTTAAATTAAAGTCATTGGCTTGATTTTATTTACATGGTTGTGTGCTTTTCCTTATGCTAAATGCAATTAACTAAATAATTATTTGGATAAAGGAAATTAATGAGTTGATTTTAAAGGAGTGTCATCCATGATCATCTAGGTTCTCTAGCTTTAGTGGAAAAAATAAATAATCCCAACTTATGAATTTTAGTTTAATTCATCTAATTTTTCAATGCATGATTTATTAGTTATCTAAAACCCATTAATTTCTAGAGCATTTAATTCCATTTCATTTAGTTATTTTTGTATTCTTCTAGTTTAGCAAGTTTAGTTTAATTGATTTTGAGCAATCATAAGATCAACTTGGTTAGAATGTTTAGAATTTTATTTTGTGTTGTTTTATTTTTTATTGTTTGGTAAATTTAGTTTTTATAGAAAATAATTAAGAATCTAGACCACTGTAATTCCTTGAGAGATTGATTTTGGAGTAAACTTATTACTACACTATTTGTAATTCATGTACTTACAAGCATTTTAAATTTGCACATCAATAACATAGAAGATATTCGGTTGTCTAAGAAAGATTCAAATATCATTCTTAATGATGAATGATGATAATGTTTTTTTTAGTATTGCAATAACAAAGTGTTTTGTCATTTGCACTAAGCTATGTAATTTACACTAAGCTTTCATTAACTAGATTTTGTTCACAGTTTAGGATAACTGTCCTACTTTAGCTTCTTAAAAACCACCCTTGCTCTTGTATTAATTATTAATTTATTATTAACTATGATCTTTTTCTTTATTTAAGTGGTAACAAGGTCTTCTATGTCTTCATTCTTCAAAATCAATGAACATTCAACAATCAATATCCTCTAATTCTATTCAATTACTTTATGCCTTCCCTTTCACTTATATTAACATGAAGGCCTTTACCGCTTCTAATTTATAGGTTAATTATTCATTTGTTCGTGTAATTTCTGTTTACAATTGGGCTGTCTCAATGGCCATATGAGCCAGCATAGGGTTAGGTTGAGCCAGCATTATGCCAGCTTAATCTAAATTCGGGTCGGCCTAGGCTAGCCCGACGGGCTGGGCCAGGGTGTTTAACAGCTCTATCTATATGTATATAAGAACTAATCATGCATATGTGGAAACAAAATAACTTTTATAAAGTTAATGTGATTGGAGGGAAAAGGTCAAGTCTGTGTATAAGTATTGGTATTAAATGTGAGAAAACACATACTCAAGAGTAGTCGTTATGGTTTGAAACACCAGTTGATGAGTCTTTCTAAATGTAATTAAGTGTAGTGGAAATTGAAGTAGTGATATTCTGTGTGCATATAGGAAAAATACTTGAAGGTGTATGCTATATCCATTTATGGTTTGGATCACCGGTTGATGAGTCCTAGTAGTTCTTTGATTGTTTATTGTTGATATGTTATTGATAAGTTATGTAAGGTTGGATTGTAGTTTCATTACCTTCTTTGTTGATGAGTCCCTGTAAATAATGGAAAGTATGCCTCTAATGAGGAGTCTTGGTTTGCACAATCAAATGTCCTTTGATGAGTTTGGGTGAGAGTATAAATAACTTAAAAAGGTGATAACCCACTTATGGAATAGAGTACTCATTAATAATCTTGATAAAGTTTTAGACGTATTTGCATAGATGTTTATCATTCCAAAGGATCTTTAAATAAAACATGTGTGGAATAAATTTTGAGGATGAATTTAATCTAAAGTACATGGTTTTGACTTCTGGCTTGAGAGCTCTATGATTTAAACATACATTTGGATAAGAAAGAGAAAATGGATTTTTAGTATATGTAGTACTTCAAAGGCTTGCATATTACGGTGGTCGAGTTTTAAATTTTTCTTTACTTGTAATGCTTAACCATGCATATCATGATATGTAGCTGATGTTAGTGATGATATAGTGGTGTTATGGGTAAGGTTGGTATACATGCATGCATTGCATTAATCATATTTTGAGTTAGTTTTGGTTTATTCGCTGATCTATTTAAAGGTTGTCCCTTTTAAGGATTTTTATATTTTGCATGTGTCGAGAAGGCATAAAGGTTTAATCGATTTGACTCCAGGGTTTGCAAATAAGATTGGGACTTGTGTGATGTTTAAGATATTTCAATTATATATTTTATAGGAAAGAACTTATATATAGGGGTCGCTTGTTCGAGCTTATTTTCCAAAAAATTTTTTTTTTTAAAAAGTCTTCTGACAAAGGTTATGTTTGTTTGGACTTCTGAAAAAAGGTGGAAGTGGTATTTTTTACATTAGCCAAATTTTTTGACTTTAAGAAAAAGATGTTGCCATAGGAGAGAGAGAACACGCATGGATTGCTTCAATTTACTCAACTAACCTTCAGCTAGAAATGAATAGCAGCAAAGACAACCTTTAGACTAGGTGAAGAAACCAAAGGGCTTAGGAAGACGATCTTGTGTGAGAGAAAGCAAGAGAGCACCAAATGCATAAGATGCTAAGGGAAAAAGACCATTGATGACCACTGCGCAAGCGAGCCACCATCAAAGCTTCGAACACCAGGTAACTTTCTAATTTCTTTGAATGGTTTACAATTCCTGATTTCGTATTGATGAAAGCATATTTTTTAGTGATGATTTATCTGGTTTTTCTGGTTTATTCCTTATCTAGTTTTTCTTGGTTTTTCTTGAGTTCACCTTTCTCTCTCTATGTTTTACATTTGCACCTGTAGCGAGTATGGCATTCTACTCTTTCTTTTACTTTTTCCTTTTGTAATTTTTTAAGCAACAGGTCATCATCAATCCCATTTGCACGGTTTGTGACCTAAGTATATTGTAATGTTAGTCACTTTATAAGCATAAATAATATTACATAACATATCAAAGATTGGTAAATTAACTTACAAAATTCTTGAATCACTGAGGGAATCAATTAGACATGTGTTTGTCAACCTCATCACTTGACAGATCACCGTATGTTGAGGATAACAACTCTATGTACATGCTGTAGCAAGATAAATTTTTATTAACACATAAGAATTTATTAATTTATGAAAATTTGAACATATAAACCTATGAAGCTATAACTTACTTCTGATAAGGTTTAACCTCCAGATAATTTAGCAACACAAACAATGTTGTAGATGATAGTTTCTCATCAATCAGATAACGTTGACCCATGGTTTCATGAAGGTAAGAGGGATAGTTAAAGATTGAGAGAGGTTCATCGAATGAATTTTCCCCACAATCATCATTCTAAGGTACTCTTCTATTTCTTGATTGGATGTGAGACTTGAAGTAGTATGAGCAAAAAGTTGAAGTCTCTTCAAGAATATATACCTCGTATATAGAACCTTCCATATGAACATTGTTTTTTATCTTTTGCTTTAATGTGTGCAAAAACTTATCAAAATGGTACATCCATTTATATTGCACAGGGTCATTCACCAATGCTTCGTCAACTGAGTGAATGGGTAAATATTCTATAACATCAAAATATGCATGAGGAAAATATTCTCAAGTTTGTACAAGACGAAAGGGATGTTCTGTTCCATGACCTGTAAATTAGATTTGCATAAGGTAGGAGAAGAAAGATCTAAAAAAATTGACTTAACTCCACAAGAGGTTCCCAAATTGTATAAGGCAGCCCACTAAAGGCTACTGACAAGAGCTGCTCCATAAACACATGATAGCAATGACTTTTCATATGGGTCAAAGTCCAAGAATTAGTGTCAACACATCTCCCTAAGTTTAACGCATATCCATTAGGAAGCTTTAGACTTTGCACTCACTCACAAAATAGCTTTCTTTTACTCAATAGTTAGCGTGTAAAGTGCCTTCAGTTTCACAACTCTACTGTTGCCTAATTGTTGTAACTCTAAACTTGGGCACTTATAATAGATAGCTAAATCCATCCTTACCTTCATATTATCTTTAGTTTTATCTTTGACATCGATCATCATGTTGAACATATTTCCAAACATATTAGCCTCTCTGTGTATCACATCTATGTTGTATGGGATTAACAAAGCAAGCCATTAAGGTAAATCCCAAAAACCACTGTGTTTAGTCCAATTGTGTGTTATACCATAAGCAGTAGAAGTCCCCCCCCCACTTTTTGTTAGTTTTGCGTGTCTCAATGCTTGTACATAGAGTTTATCTCCAAAAAAGTGCCTGGGTAGAATGCCTATCTCAGTTTTATTCTTTAAAAACTTGTTCATATTTCATCGAAAGAGATATCCATGGGCAAGAATTATTTGTGGAAATCAAAATAACAAATTGTCCAACCATGCTTCAAATAAAATGCCTTCGAACTGGCCATGCAAATCGTGCAACCCAACCTACTAAAGGTTTGCTAACCCGATAGCATTCCATATGTTGGAAAGTCATTGATGGTCCACAAAAGAGCAGCTCACATGATGAAGTTCTGTTTCAATGAAATGTCATACGTAAGCTCTCCCTACTCTTAAAGCAATTGCAATTCCTTAATTAGAGGCTGCAAGAAGACGTTAATTTTGCTTTTTGTATTATGTGGGCCAGTAATAATCACTGTTAAGAACATGTATTCCCTTTGCATACAATGCTAGGCTGTAGATTGTAAGGAGTAATGATCACAGTTCAACAAGAATAGGTCTTGGCATTCGTTCCAAATGGACTAAAACCATCAGCACACAAACTCAACCTAACATTCCTTGCATCTAGAGCAAAATCTGGGTAAACATGATCAAAATGCTTTCATGTCTCTTTATCTGATGGATGCGACAACACCCTTGATTCACGTGAGTGTTCCAGATGCCATTTCATGTCACTAGTAGATGCATTAAATGCAAAAAGTCTTTGTAGTCTAGGAATTATGGGCAAATACCATATATTTTTGTTTGGAACATTCCTAACCTTCATTTTAGCAACTTGTGATTGTCTAAACCATGCTGCACCACAAAATCGATAATGTCTAACATTTTCTTCATCACCATGATACAACATGCACTATTGGGGACTACAATCAATCTTCTTATATTCACAACCAAGTTTAGAAACCAATTTCTTAGTATGGTACAAATTTGTAGGCTTTCGAGAATCGCTTAGTACTATCTCACTTATAAATGTGATAAACTCATCCATACATACCTCCACAACGTTATAGTCTGACTTGAAGCTCATTAATCTAATAGTCATTGAAAGGACAAAGTGTGTCACACATTTATCCTATAATGGAGATTGTACGACACTCAACATATCATAGAACTTAGGCGAATCTTCATTAAGATCCTTATCCTCTCTATGATAGTACTCCCTTTCAAAAGATAGCCTAACAACATCTATAACCATTTGCTCGTACGCCTAGAAATATTGGGTCTCATCCTCTATCACAGCTAGTTAGGGTAATGGTTGCAAGCTCTTTTTATGATATACCCAATAATAGTAATTCTACATAAAACCTTTCTTATATAAATGTACCCTTACATCATCCGATGTTTGATACTTTCAATATTTACATTTAGCACATTGAAATTTAAACATCCGTCTAGCTTCAACATAGACATTAAGTGTAAAAGTAAATTGAATAAATTCCTTAACACCTCCTGCAAAACCCAAGTGTAACAACATTTCTAGTATTGGGATGCAATCTACTATTCATCCAACGATGCTGCTTAGGGATATACATATTCTTTCAATATTCAACAGTAATTAAAAATTAATTACATAACATATATCCATCAAAATACATCAAATCATATTATTGACTAAAAAATAAATAATATTATACATAGTTTTATTTATTAAATTAAGCTCTAAACATCATAAAATTTAAATTAATCCAAAAAATATGAAAAAATTCATTCGAATACTCTACATCCATCATATAAGAAAAGCCCCAAACAAATTTGCCAAATTATAAATAGTATCTAATTTATTAAACTAATCTCTAAATACTATAAAATTGAAATTCACTCAAAATAATTCCTAAAAATTTGGGAAAAAATATCTAAATACTCTACATATATCATATAACAAAAGCCTTAAAGAAATTTTAACAATAAAAATCTGCATATATTCCAATTTGAAATTTTCAATTTGGATTTGAACATAACTATTACACATCAAACTAAACTATAAATAAACTCCATAAACTATCAAATACCTATTTACCAACTTCATATATTTGAACAAAATTAAAAAAAAAAAAAACTGACCTATAAGTCTAAAATTTAAGAAGAAAATTAAAAGGTATAAAAAGGGAAAAACTTTGGCCAACCTCAACTCCAAAACTTCGAATGAAGGTAGGAGATGGATTAAACACAACTTCACCTTGCTAGAAAATGCCCAAAAGTGGCATGAGAGGCAAGCTGGGCAGAGAAACCAGAGAGAAAATACATTTTATAGAAAGGAAAACGCTAGAAACTGAAATGGAAGGATAGGGAGGATCTCGTCTTATATTTCCATATTTCTCACAGATGTTCTCACTGGTACTTTTTTGTGAGAACTGTTCTCACAGCAAACTTCGATGAGAACTCAGCATAAAATGTAGCGTTTCATTTAATACGATTTTCTCACAGACATAAGCCGTGAGAAACTTTCTCAAGGACTGATAACTGTGAGAAAAACCGTGAGTATCAATTAGTGATATGAACCTTACCAACAACGTGACGAAATCCAACACCAACGTGAATTTCAAATCCCAAGCTCTTCAAGAATGTTGAGCCTTAACCCGTTATCTAACAAG
>JASKGM010058397.1:0-18336 GCA_034509205.1 Ceratonia siliqua | reverse complement strand
ATTTATTAAACCCTTTCTAGAGTCACCAGATAATCCTAAAATCCCTGGTGCGTAAGCAAGCTACCCTTTAGTAGTCAGCAACCCTCCTAAGCCTTGTTTTTAGGAGTAACCTGGGATCTTTTTAAGCTCGTTATAGGAAGACGCGCTATATGAGTAATCTATCCTAGTAGACATTATACTAGGAAGCTCCTGAGTCAACCTCTAATCTATAAGCCAGTCAGCGGGATATATGAATATGAACTTCTCTAAGAGAACAGTTCAACGGGTTTAATTGAATTCCGTTATCTGATCAGATTAGATATTATCTAAGACTGTATAATAGAGACCTAACTAACTGGATTGCTAGCAGTGATCATACCCGATGATGTGAACCCGATTGAATCAGCTCTTGTGATCATATCCCATGCTATCAATGGGAGTGAAGCTTTAAGTAAATACTATCCATCAACATAAAAGTGAAAGGAGCCCGCTAACTACTGCACTTCCTAATGTGATATTGAGTTTTGCCTAAACTTGCCCGCCCATACTCTTAACTTTTCGCTTAAGCTCTCAGACTAGAGCTATTCTCACTAAACCGAAAATTCTAATATACCCCTCTCTCCTCTCTCCTCAATGGCTAAATACCAAAGCTAACCTTAAATGGGTTAAAGACCGAGCCAGAACAGGAGCTTAGCCTCAATCTTAGATAGGAGATTACCCATAACAACTCAACTACGTCGAGCCTTGCCTTGAACAAGCCAATCAACCTCAATCCTAGGAAATGATTTCAGGTGAAGCTCACCCCTCTTGTTCTCATCTTAAGGGAAGGCCCAGGCGCAGAAGGAAGACTCTTTGATCGGGTAGTTCCTGTTCTCAGTCATCTTAGGTGCGGTTGGCCAATTAATGACTTAAATTTATAGCGCGAGCCCCACTCATACAAGTAGGGGAAAACTCTAGTTCAACTGTTTTTTTATTCAGATTCAGAATTGGCTGGGGCCTTAACCGTAGCTTTAGGGCCAAAAGGCCATAGATAGGCTTTTGGCTGGGGGTAGCTATGGCAAGGGTAGTTTCCTCGGAAAAAGGAGGGGAAGCCCCGACTTTCCAATAAGGCCCGGGGGAATGAAAACACTCAACCGATGGGGGGAGGAATGAACAGCAGCTCTAGGGGATAAATGTGGATATCCAGTGGCAACTGAGCAGGAGCAGCTCTACCCGCACATAGCTAAATATCCCCCTTCCACGCCACCCAGTTGGTGAGCTCCGCCCTTAAGGGAGCCCATCCGCTTATATTATAAGGGCGGCCAATATTGGATAGTCAACTAGCGCACAGGGTAACTCGAATATCAAATATAAGAATAGCAGCCCCGGTCTCAAAAACAAGCATGGAAACAGCAGTCAATCAGAAAGAGAAGTTGAAGTTAGCTTTCAGCTGTTCAACCACTAAAGACTAAAGTGGGTGAAGCATAGTTTCGTCCGTCCCTCTCGCTTTCAGCGCGGGATAGAGTTATCAGTACGTGCGACACCAACTCTTTCGTTTTCACTTCTTTTTTATACATATATAGATCAATTCCTACCATATTTCGTTACTTTATCCCGAAAAAGGGGAGCTGCTGGGCTCCTTCCTGTTTTATTAGCATCAAACCCACTCAACAGGATATTCCATAAGCACTCCGGAAGGTATAGTGTGAAGGAAAGTAGGTCCCTTACATGAGAGTTTGCGAACACGGGGGGCTTATGCTCCTGCTGCTCATATGGAACAGGTTGGCCCCCAAAAGCCCCAAGGGAACGAGCGAAAGGGCTGCTTGCCGGAACAGCAGATCGAGCAGCCTATTATTTCTTAAATTTCTGCCCCAACTATTCCAAAAAGGGTAACAAATGGGTCTAATTCTGAGACAAAAGTAATTTAACATCCCTGATTCGGAAACTGCTGCAGTGGGAACTCTACTTGCCATTCCTCCTTCCGAAGTGAAAGTTTTCATTCTCCCCTTGGCCCAGTTGAAAAGCCTAACCCCAGGTGAAGTACCTGATTCTGAAGTGAAAGTAAGGAATTGCCCTGTCTGATTCGTAAAGCTTTCGGAGAAGGAGGGGAGATCCGCGGAGGTAGAATTCTGAATACGGGTACGAAGGGTCATCCAGAAGCGCTGGAAGGGCTGGAGGAAGGGGACGAACCGCATCGATTGAGTTATATCCGGCAGGCTAACACCCACGTACCTAGAAAGGAAGGGGAAAGTCTTACCTTTTGGAAACATAAGGCGCATCAGAAAGGAATCCGGATATATTTAGATAGCCAGATTCACGAGCTGAGGACTAAGTCGAAGTGAAAGTCTGTGCCATTGTTAGTGCCAAGACCCTAGAATAGTGAACACCAAGTGAAGAGCCACCCTCCGGGAACGTCGAGAAGGGGGACGAACCGCTTTGATTGGATCCGATCTGGTAGACAGAGACGAAGACAAGGATGAATAATCTGAAGAAGGCTATGCCGAATCCGAGGGAAGAAGAAGACTACGAAGAAGGAAGCCGATGCCTAGGCCGAGGCTGGTGCCTAATTCTATGCTTGAAGCCTAAGCTAGAGCTGGAGCTGAAGCCTAATTATAAGTTTCATCTAAAGCTGAAGTTAGGGCTGGAGCCTGAGTTGGTGTTGATGTCCTAGAGTAGCGAAACTACAAGTGAAGGGGCGCTATCCGGAACCCTTAAGGTCGGGGACAATCTGCTTCGATTGGGCCTTGCAGGCAGACAGGCTAACTTGTGGAGACGAAATGGAATTCTATAAGAATGTCGAGTCCCGAGGGTCTGCAAGAGGCTGAGCTAACAAGCTGGCTGAATATATCATGGGGATGCCCGATTTGCGATTGAGCTAGCCGATAAGTATGATCTCTCCGGTCTGGCATGAGCCACTCCATTCCTACTTCCACTCAACAAAAAAGATAGGATTCTTGGGCTCTACCTCCAGAGTGCGTACGGCTATTTCAGACCAAAGGGGGCCAAGGGGGATCCCATAAATAATAAGTAAGAGAAGTAACCCGGGCTATGAGCTATTTCGTCGTTTTCTTGCCGGAGTTCGCTAGCCGTTCAATCCGATCTTCCCTTCGCATGGCAGAAGAGCGCGGCTCGAGACTACTCTTTCAATTCAAAATGAAAGGCAAGCAGGAATTTAATCCACTCATGGGCCAGCTGCATAATCACGTATGTAAGCAAGTGATCCTCAAGTACGAAAGTGACCATCTGTCTGTTAAGGACTCTAGGGAATTTAGTAGTTCCTGTTCTTAGTTCCTGGAAAGTGCTGTATAGCCGAAAGTGCGGTTTATCGAAAGCGGGAAGGAAGGAAAACAGAAAATACAGATTTCTAAAGTACTTTTGAAGTTCTTAAAGATGTAGTAAATTAATCAAAAGATTGATACAACAGATAAATACAAGAAAAGAGAAGATTTCACAGCTATATAAGTATGAAAAAACTTTTTTTCAATTTGACTTTGATTAATGAAAACAGAAAATACAGATTTCACAGCTATATGAAATGCAACTTTACTAAAGGTTATGCAGGCGGGTGTTCATTTGCAGTTGCTGGTCGGGGCCGTGGGGATGGAAAGAAAGATGAATAGTTTGGTTCATTAGATACTGAGAAAGACTTTATCCTTATAAGTGGGATTCCCAGCTATCCTTCCATGACAGAAGACCGGTTTGCCTTGCTTGGCTCCTTTGCTTCCTGTTTGCTTGCAACCGTTGGACAGCTACTGGATTCTCTCTCAGGAAAAGGAATTCTTCCGCAGCTAGACAGTAAGATGAACTTGCGAGCAGATATGAGAAGAGCAAGGACTTTAGGGTTCCAAACCTGCCTTAGTCTCAAATAGGGCGCAAGCTAGGGACATTACTATATGAATGAGACTTCATCCTTATTACATTACAAGCGAGACTTCAAATTCCGCTAGCTTTTCGCTCCTCTCCTTTCAGTCGAGCTGCTTTCGCTCCTACGATAGATGATTATTCAATGCCATCTTCTTTTACTAAAGAACCTGCTCTTCGTACAAAAACTATGGCAGTTCTAAGCCTTAGGTCAATCCCTTCTTCTTCAATAGCTCCCTATTCTCTAGCAGCCCCTTCTTTCACAGCTGCTTCTCAAGCACTTGCCATTGTCTGGCAATTTGCCTTGCCCGATTCTTCGATTATTGGCGCATCCATTCCTTGCCTTTGCTCTCATTGCTGCTTGAAGGCAAGTCAGGTAAGGTAAATCCCCCTTGAAATGGAAAGTAAGTAGTCAATGTCGGGGCGGAAAGCTACTCTTATTACACTTATTTAAGCGCTATGCACCGCTCCGTGGGCTCAGTCTTTCTGGCTTGCTAAACCTAGATTCTTGCTAAAGAGTTCCTTCTTCTTCTCTTCTCTCTTTATGCTCGAAATCGTCTTCTATCGACATCGTCTGCTTACTCTTATCGTACGCTCTTCTTACCCAAAATAATTCAAAAATCGTCTGGTACTTTGTCCGCTCTCCCTTTCCTGGTGAAGGAGAGAGAGTTTGACAAGCTGATGCAGCTAAGAAAGAAAGTCTGGTTGAAAGCAGGATGACGACTATTTGAACTAGTTGAAAAGGCTTGATTGACCCTTGGGATTGAATCTGGCTAGGGCGCCCTCGTAAGACAAGACGTTCACTTCTTTCTTTTTGTCCAGAAAGCATTTCCCGGGCGTAAGCACAAACTACAACTCGAATCGGGGGTTTAGGGCAGAGACCGATCATTAGTTGGGAATTGAGGATCAGCTCCTTATTTTCTTCAAGAAACCCTCTTCCTTTGATAGGGAAGCTGATTGAAGGACCGGAGCATCTTTCAGTTTTGTTATAGTAATCTTATAGCCCTAGATCTGATCCTGTGTTTTATTTATCGTTGAGTGATGACAGATGGTAAGTACGTCCTCTGAATCCACTTTTCGTTTTCAGTGAGGTTTGGTCCTACAAGCCCTTTTTCCGATAAAAGATCGAAAGCTTTCCCTTTCTCGTTAAGAGATCAATGACCTCCACACTTGAATTCTTACTTTCAAAATGGCTACAGAGAGAGAAGAAATCCAACCTGTCTCCGCTTTTCTTTTGTTTTGTTGGTATGCCGATAGTCGGAGTGCTGGACTTACATACGTTATTTCCTACAAGCCTATGGATACTGGCTAGAGGATAGTACCTTGGACTGAGAGAGAGACTTTTTAGAAAAAGAAGCCCGCTTACCCACTCTTCTTTCCCCCTATCGCTAGGGGCCTCGCCTTGGAAAAAAGGCTACATTCGATTTGGAATAGATCTGTCAAAGGCCTACTTTCACTAAATAAAAAATCGACCAAATAAGGAAGATTGTTTTCCCCAACGACAAACGAACGAGAGATCCAATCGTCAAAATCAAGAAAATAAAAAGGCCATCATTCATCCTCTTCCCACATGATGGAATAGAGTCGTTCTCTTTCCTTAACTGTATTGAAAGGAAAGGAACTTGATAGAAAGAAAGTATATGCCCTTCTCCCTATAATGCCGATCCTATTCACCCCTAGATTCCTTTCATTTACAGGAAAGGGCGAGGTGAATTCAATGGTTGAGCCTGAGAGTGCTGATCGCGATGCTTTGCGTCACAATTGGCAGAAGGCAGCAGATGTTGCTGATAAACATATCCAAGCTTCGAAGAAAATGCCGCCCGGGTCTTCTAAGGAGACTCAACGGGCAAAGAAAGCACAGTGACGGCCTGAGCCGAGCGTGACTGGCTGCAAGAGTAGATCGAGTCAGTTATCTAAAGGTGTGGTTAGTCGTGCAAACAATTCTGTTCAGCATAGACCGAAAGGGCCCATATCTGCCAAGGGTTCTCAAAGCCAAGGTTTTGTCATTCAGTCGCCTTCCAGACAAGGAAAGCGAGGGAAAGCCCTTTCCAGATGAGAATAAGCTATCTTTCATGAATCCTACTTTCGAAAAATGGGATCCTGACCCTAGCAATCAGGTAGCGGGGGTAGGAGTGACTTGAGCGGCACGAGATAAAGCTGGGTTTTCATCTTATTCGACGAAAAATGATATGGAAATGGTTTTTTATGAAGTTCAGGAATCTGAACCTAGTGATGATCAGACCCTGCGGTCTTTATGTGTTCTTTGATTTCACAATTCTGTTTAATGGTTAATCTAATCAGTTGGAATGAGCGGGGTGCCGCATATAGGGATTTGTTGCCGACGCTGAGAAATTGGGTTAGGGACCATAATGTGCATTTTCTTGTTCTACTAGAACCGATCATTTCTGGCCTATTAGTAAGGGCTGATAGAGTGGTTCGTAGAATTGGTTTGCCATTTCCATAACTGGTTGAGGGTGGAAGCTTCAGGCTGTTCTGGTGGCATCTGGATCCTTTGGCGTACTGAAGTGGTGAACTTGGAAATTCTTGCTTTTTATTCTCTTATTTAAAGGAGTCCATGCTTTGGTGTCCATAGATGGGTGCTTGGAATGGCTACTGACAGCGGTTTATGGGGATCCTCGGCCAATAGCGAAGGAATTTGCTGGTTGATCTGTGATCCGAGGAGGGGACTGAAGCTTGCGTGTTTTTTTGCTTAGCAGCCTTTAGTCGGGGTACCACCTCTTGGCTTGGCCCCTGATTCACTCTTCCGTCTACTACAGAAATGTCTTAGAAGAAGATCCGCACGCAGAGTCTTCTTCTCTTTATCCTCCTTCTCCTGCGCGATTGGCATTTGCCTCAGCTTGATGAACGTTCAAGACATTGCCATTCCCTTTGATTCTCTTTTGTTGGCCCTTTCTTCATAGGCACTTCGATTAGTAATCTTGGTGACTTTTCCGGCTACAGACGGTTCTGGCTCATGTCCGGGACTGTCATCCTCTCATAAAGACATCTGGGGATAACAAAAAAGATCCCCTTTTCCCTACTCAATCACCATTGCTGAAGTTATGCCAATTCCTGATTGAATGGAAATGTCGGTCTATCAGTGAATTTGAGGTTCCATCTCTTCATTCAGAATGGGATTTCCTTTTCGTTCATTCATCCATAGGTCACTATGCCCCCGTTCGTTTTCTGCTTGATTGAAAAGAGGTCGGTGTCAGCTTCCGAGAAAGAAGGTGATACCACCTAATGGCTGCTTTTATCCATCCCTCTCTATTAGTACGAGTTGTCAATCCCTCCAAATCTTCTTTGATCACTACTCAACGGAGCTAGCCCCTCTCTGGTGTAATGCCTCCCCTTGAATGCTTTCAGTCTGCAAGGTATGTTCGATTGGGCGGGAATCTTGATCTCTCAATCGACCGTGAGCACAAGCCGGAAACCACAACTCCACTTGACGGCGTTGATCCATCTCTTGAAATAGGATGCATAGAATTTCCTGTTTGAAGGATATGCCTAGCCTGAAGCTCAAGTCATGCTTCCTGGCCTTGTGTCCTCTCTTCATATCCCCCGCTAGGACTCGTCTAATCGGAAGCGTCTTTTTGTTTTCTTTTTCTTCTTCTGGAACTGGCTAGCACCTTTGCTGAACTTCATAGTCGTAGTCTAGCCCTCCCCTCAACCGTACCGTTTGGGGCGCTCACGTTGTATTTCGCTTCGAGTGCTGAAACAACGGCTTTAGAGGACTTTGCTTTGTCTGCCTTTCTTCTCCTTTTCAGCATTGGACGCTATGTCGTTTAAATCATCCACACATATCCACGATAGAGTATTAAAAAGACTGCGATTAGCCAAGTTTTACCAGAAAAGACCCCTTTCCATTACTATTAAGGCATCTGGGTTACCATATATGAAGGACAATTTCCAAACGGATGGATCGTTCCCTTGATGAATTTGCACATCCACAAAGTTCTGTGATGCTTCACTTATATCAATATTGAGGCTAGCCTGCCAGAGGACATACCACCCGACAGCCCAATTGGTTCAATAACAAGAGCCTTTTCATACCAGAGTCTCCATCTTATTCTCTCCACGCCAGAAGCTTTCATTCGAGTTTCCAGAAGACAAATGATCTGGGGTCTGTATTGGGGGAACTAATGTCCCTTAGATTCTGAACTGTCAGGGTAGTCTGGTAAGAGTTCAATAGTTCAACTTTCCAACCAACCTCCTGTATCTCCCTGGATCTGCTAAGAACTCATCCTGATCAGCTATCAGTTTAGTATTAAGATCCATAGGTGTATAGACTTTCTGTATCCCAACATCCCTGTCTCATTAAGCAGGTCAAGAACATACTTTCTCTGAGTGTCCTCCTCCCTGGCGATATTAGCTCTTTTAGTCCCATATATGGTGGAGTACTTTTTCTTTTCTTGTCTTATTTTTCTCCCATCGATTCCTTTCCTTGATAGGAAGGGGCGAACCGTGAGGTCTAAAGTCTTATATCTTATGGTTTTGATAGAGGAGCGAGTTTACCGAGCCGAAGCGTTTTACCACGCCTGCTTTGGTTACTACTCTACCCACACGGGTCTGATCAAGCCTACGCGAAATCACAAGGAAATCAGTACCGGACACTCCACCAAGGAGTTCAGGCTCACCATGAAGCGAACCTGAACTCGGTCCCGTCCAGGATTGGCACCTGGAAATCGAGCCCCTTCAGTGCAAACATATCATGGATCTTCCATAGCAAGCTGAAGCGAACTAACTCAACATCAGTTCGCTCGACTTTCCACTTCCGAACTACAATAGGCGCACGTAAGAACTCCTCAATAGACACTCATGGATCCATGGCGGTAGACCAGTACCAACGACAGTACTGTAGCCAACTTTTAACCCACGCCCGAAGCTGAGACCATTCAATAAAGTCTTTCATCCCAGGTTGAACAAAGAGTTCATCGGGAATCTGACTCAACTCTCGTGAACGCATATCAAGTCAATAATGACTCACTTCAGGTAGGGATTAAGGGGAGAGAAGACCCGGGACTTTTGAAGCTAAGAGTTCGAGTTAGGTTTGATCGAGCCTGTTCGGCTTAATCGATAGGCCTCGGGTTTGAGTTGAGCTCGAGTTCCTCCACCTGTGATTAAGGGAGAACAGCACTCAAACCCCATCCTAAAAAGGGGGCACTCAAGCTCGAACTTACTTTTTCAACGGCATCTCCCTATCTATAAAGCTGCTTCTACAGATGTGTTAGTGGCAGCTTCTTCTAATTCCTATGATTCTGCAGATTCAAATGCGTATGTTATGTATGATTCAGTGGATGAAAGATCGGATTATTGCATATCTTTCATCTGCATTTTCTCTAGTGGTATCTGCTGCTTAATATTTGACCTTTGCTTCCAAAACTGAAAGAACATCGTCACTCAAAAGACGAGACTTGGATCGAGGATCTACGCCTTCCCTTACGGAAAGGTCCGCTCCAACCACCGCTCATGGAATTGTTGAATTCATTTCCTCTGTTTCCGGTGACAACTACCACTTTCTTATGAATGGGAGGGTAGAGTCAAAATCCATAGGCAGGCGAAGGAAGCAATCCGTGGAAGAGCTAAGATAGAGCCATTAGTTCATTCTTCCCCAGGGCAGTGGAGCTGATTCTTGAGGCTTCCCAAGTTAGAATATCTCCAGTGCGCAAGACCCAAGTTTTCATTCAAATTTCATGGCCCTTATTTGAATATTAAGGAAGTCGAAAATCATTCACATTTTCACCAACCCAGAATAGGAAACTCTCTCTGCCGTAGTCCCTGTCCCTGGGAGAAGTGGAAGGAGTTACGAGGAGGGAGCGCCCTTTGCCCTAAGAAATAGGCGGCTTCGCCTATCTATTCTATTATGGCCGTCAATAAAATCGAGAAAATATGTGATCATGACAGTACACTGATGCATAGGTCTTGTCTTCTTTACGGCCTTTTGATCATGATGCATCATGAACGTGCCAATATGTGATCGGGTGGTTAGATATAGGGGCGGCTTCGCCGGCTTGGATTGGAAGGAAGGGCTTCGCTTTCCGATCGCTTTTTGAGGCCGGTTTGGATGAGCGTGGGCAAGTTCGGGATTCGCTATCTTTCTCATTTACCCTACTCTTTTACAAAAGGATCTGATCCGAAAATTTTTTCTCTTATCACAAGTCTTGTGATATATGATACATGTACAAAATGAACATCTTTGACCAAAGACTCCCCATTTGAATGAGGCACGGTCGATATCATTATTCATACTGAAATTTTCTGAAGATCCAAGAAATTCTAGGACCTGGATAAGACTTTGTAATACCCTTTTCAATTGACATAGACCCAAGTTATCTAGTAAAATGAGGATGCGGCATCGGGAATGGTCGGGATAGCTCAGCTGGTAGAGCAGAGGACTGAAAATCCTCGTGTCACCAGTTCAAATCTGGTTCCTGTTAGCTGTTACTGCTTGAGAAGTAGCTGCGCATTCATGCCCAGAATAAGCGGTTTTCAGGCCAAATGCCCCAGAAGGAAGAGAAGGAGGGGCCAGGCGAAGAAAGTTGGGAAAAAGGGAATGGAATAAAGTAGTATAATATAAGATGTTTCATAGCTTCAACAAAGCCCCTTATTATATTATTATATATTTCTTTTATTAGTAAGATAGGCTTCCAAACTAGTCAAGTAGAAAGAAAAGCAGATGGTACTAGGGAGAAAGCAAAGAGGAAAAAAGCCAGTCTGTTGCAGATAATCAATCAGGTTCTACTTCTTTGCGGATAATGGGGTGTACGCTTATCTGATCGAGAATATAGAATATCTTTAGCCTTGTCCTGGTTCACGGGAATCCTTCTTCTCCGAACCCTACTTTAGAAAGGAAAGGAACCTGACTTAGCTGGGAAGGAAAAGAAAGAGCTTTCGACTTCTTTGAAAGGTAGAACTAGTGGGCTGTGTAGCATACGTCCGAGGACTTCATCTTCCCCAACTAGCTCCTGAAACTAGATCAGCTAACTAGCTTGGCTCAAATTCTTCTTTTCAAACTAGAACCAGCAATAGGTGGATTTCAATAGTATAGAAGCCTGAAAGCAGCCCCTCGCTCGAAGAAAAGGGAAATAAAAGAGCTAGATTAGCAACTACAACTCCAATTCAAAACCCCCAGGCTATCAACTACTCCCACTTCCATAGCTAGGCCACTACCCCCCCCCTAAATATGTTACTCTTTAGGGAAAAAAATAGAAGTTTTCCTACTTCAAATTCCAATTTTAAGTTGGAAAAAATTCATTAACTATATTAAATAAGGACCTGTGTCATAGGAAATCATGGCTGAGTAAGCTACTACTATAGCCATTGATATCCGTTGATACTCTCCCTGAAATAAATACACCTATTAAACCCAGGCTCACTCCAGGAAGGCTTTAAATCTTACTTGAGAGCGAGGTAAAAAAGGTAGGGCGAAGGTTGAACCGAAGTCCTTTATATTTTGATCCCTATATTAATACTGAGAAAAACGTAATTAATCCAATGAATATACTAAAAAGTATAGCAGTCAAAGTATGTCATAATCTCAAACAGATGGATAATTGGGCCGTTTCAACGAATGATCGCTTGATCGATATGAGAAAGATTCAGCTATTCTTTCAATGAAGACCCAATCTTCCATTATGCATCGATCTCATAATTCCCTTGCTATAAGAAGCTTTTATCCCCCTATGATTCCCTCTTTGGAAGCACATAGGTTAGGAGTCAAACTCGCTATTATAGACAATCTTCCTAAAAGTCCATATCTTGTCAGAAAGATGTTGGATATCCAGTATGGTTCGCCCCTTTTGGATGACCTCTCTGATAGACCAAATGCAGGAAGAGAGGATCTGGGTATAGGAATATCAAGAAATTCGGGTGAGTCGAGTGGTGCAATAAGTTCGGTAAGGATTGGAGGATCATCGATATTAGTCGGAAAAGACAGTCCTTTTAGTTACCAGCCGGTCGGTCTAGGAGTTGGCCTCCCGCCATTACCGAAGAAGAAGGCGTCGGTGGATTTAGTGAGCTCGTTTGTGCCTTTGTTCATAGTAAGTTCTGCTTACTTCAGTTCATATCCCCCTATTCAAGCAGAAAGTTGCTTTTCTTATTGGAAAATATAGGATTGGATCCAATGTGGATCAAAGAAATGCTTGGAATGAGTGTGGTGGGCCCATCTGATATAAGTTCCTTGGTTCATGCTGTCCAGGAAAGCGGTATTGAACGAGGCTCCGAACTTCAACAAGTCATTGCTAATCAGCAGGATTATCAGTTTGTGAGGTTACTGGGATTAGTTGCAGGGAGTGTGGCGCTCGGAGCTATCGTTCTTTGCCTAGCATCTAATGGGGGAAGGTAGCCAGCCATGGTGAAGGTAAGATTGACAAAGTCAGTGGGATATGAAGATGAAAAAGTGCAAGAGCTATCTTGTGGACAAGGGGATAAAAAAGAATGCATCTGTTACACCGTAAAAGAAATATACCGGTTTGCCCGGACTCTCACTTCTATGAGAGAAAAGATTCACTCATACGATAGAGAGAGAGGGGAGGGAAAATCAATCTATCCCAACCCACCTTACTATATATCCGCCGGGCTGCGGGTGTAGCAGGATGAGCATGAAACCAAAGGCCTGCCGGCCTGCTTTCATTCAAAAGGATACCACGTCCAACCTGCAGGTGCCATATTCAGTATGGCATAGGGTTGTCCCCACCAGACACACCATCTGGGGAATCCTAGTTAGGGTTCTAAAATAGGTGTAAACCTTAAATCGATTTAAAATGAGAAAATCAAATGATTTTCATTACACAGTTTCATATCCACATGTTTCCAAACTTGAAATAGAATCTCCACAACAGACGAATGTTAGATAGTAATATAACAACTAGAAGGTCTTATTCGAAATCTCCCGGTTCAGAGTTTTCTTATTAAAGAATTTGTTAAATATGAAATCTATAATAATATATTTGAATTTAAGGAATTCCGGATATGGTTAAATAAACAAGATTCTCAAACAGTAGAATAGAATAATATTATAAGTAATCCTATACCTCTTGAAAAGTGTGCTAAATCCAATCATAATTATCCTATTACTGTTCATTAATTACACTAGGCAAGTCTGGAACAATACCCACCGCAAGAAAGATAGCAACCATCAATCCTAAACCTACTGCTTTAAGTACAGGGCCGCTAGCTGGGATTGTGATCCCCGAAAAAGGATTATTCTCATCCCGAAAGGCCGACTCCCCTTTCGTCATAAGGCGCAGAAGCATCGATACTCTCCACAAAACTAATCCTCCGAAAGCCGGGAGCGTTATGTTCCATATGGAAAAAGGGTTCATACGAGTCAAAGGGGGTGAACGTGCCCCCCACGGGGACTTGATCGCTAGAGCCTGGCACAAACGTGAACCAGACAGTACAACCAACTCCCATGCAGACCAGAACCAGGAAACGCCCATAATAGCCGTTGAAATACGTAATGACCTCCACTATGAGTTTAGTAAAATTCTCGTTGACCAAACCGCGTAACCCTGCCCCGGAACTACTCCATGTAAACAACAAATCTGACGGAAAATTCTTTTTCTTTAAAGACATACCAAGAGTATTACTCAAAAAAGACAAACTATCAAAGGATTTCGGTAACTGCAGTTCATTATGTAAGAGCTGAGCCTGACCCGGCAGAAATCTAAATAAAAAACAGATACGCAATTTTTCTTCTTCTTCCGACTGGAATCGAAATGATTCCAGAAAATGGCGAGGGAGCTCTAGAAATGGAGCTCGTAGCAGCTCAAAAATAGACTGACTCAAAGGAGTAGATTTACAACAGTGTAAGAAACGCTCACAATAACCATAAGACAAAATCTTATTTTGCGCTAGACCATTAGAGGAAGAAAAACTTCTGTCCTCCAAAGAAAGAGCGCTGAAGTCATTACATAGAGCAAACAATTGCAGGTTATTGATCTCTTCTAAAAAGTCGAACCAAAGTTGAATAGGCCTACTACTTGATTAGGGCTAGCGAGAAAGGGCCTCGTTTTGGTCCTGTAGAATGAATGTGAAAAGCAGAATCCTCATAATCGTATGATTCAGATACCTGAACAGATAAAAGATCGGGATAGCCGGGATGACCTATTTCAAGATCAGATGATCCACCAGGTTGTCTGCTTGGGAAGGCTAACTCGAATAGGTCAGATACGAAGGAAACTGCCCATAAAAGAGAGATCGGGTGCCCTTGCCGATGCAGTTCACGATGCGGAGCTGCCAACTAGCTAAGCTAGGTAGTTTGTTGTTAGAATCTCTATCCTAGTAGGAAGATGGAAAGAATATACTATACACTATAGGAGAGTCAAAGAATAGGCCTGTTAGAACTATATCAAGATTCTAATGACAAGGAATATCCGTATCCGTATATAATTAGAATAAGTTGGGCTCTATCCTTCCCCTCATTAATATCTGGATGGAATAATACGAGGGTAGCCTGATCGATTAAGGGACACGGGCACTGGCAACAGCCTATGGGGTCTTTTCCCCATAGGCCAGTTGAAGCGATGACGCACACTGCTTTAAATAAAGCGCAGTGAATACCAGCCTATAAGATAAGCTAACCAGTTGAACCGTTCTCTTAGAGAACGGGTAAGCCGCAATACAATGTTCCTTGCTTCCAGCTATCCTCATAAGTAAGCAAAATCTTGTAATAAGTCTCGATAAGAAGCTCTCTTTTCCTTCCTTTAGTAAGTAGTAGAGTGATTCCTTCCCTCTAGATAGTTAGGTAAATGCCTGACTGAGTCTAGTCCGGGTAGAACTCAAAGAAAGATTAGAATGCCCACTCACAATAGAATAGAGGATGATCTCAGCTCCAGGATCAAAATGCTTTCCGCTCTTTCCTTTGTCAACTCAGTTTGGTAAACACAATCCTAGCATGGCTGGGAATTCCCTTTTTTCTTATTCCTACCTTCGTGACATGCGATGGTGAACATGAGGAAGACCCCCTTGGTTCCCCTGGCTCCTGCACCACATCCGCTTGTTACTATAAGTCATCATTGGGAATCATCAACCATCACCGGGAAGAGCCTTTCCAACAAGGGCTATTTTCGTATGTTAGATCCGTCCTCGTACTATGGATTGGTAAATCCATAGGCTCGGGGGTAGCAGAAATTGATCGATACGTGATCTTCCTTTCCTTATTGTGTGCCTTTTCGGGTCTTCTTGGTCAAGCTGACTGACTGGCGTGCTAATGAGGCTTTGGAAGAGCGAAGACTTTCTGACTGGCTAATCTTATGATTGATGGTTCCGATGGACAATACGACTTTGAATTCCCATCAGAAGCTAAGCTATTGATGGCCTAGCCGTCAGGTCAAAGTACGTATTTGAGGATTGCCTCTCTTTAACTAAACGCTTCCTCCTCATTTTCCAATAACAAATTCAAGATGAATAGGCTTGACCCTTCTGCTTGGGTCATTAGTGACTGCTGGACCCTCCGCATAATCATTTATTATTTACTTCTCCGTAATCGAACCTGCCATCGACACCGCCTCTTCCCCTGTTGATAATCTGGCCTTGGAACTGGCCTATGTATGGTTTCTCCACTAAGCTTTGCTCTACGCGCACTAGCTTCCTCGGCGACTAATGCCCTTCCGCTGGTCTTTCGTCCATTGCCTATGGTCTCCGGTAAGTAGTCTATAGTTCACTTTCGTCTATGGCCTGCCCCGCTCTCTCTTCAACTTAGTTATTAGTACTTCGGAGTGGAAAATCTTAAATGGGCTCTCCGGCTTGGCTATTGAATGAATCTTATGCTTGTCAGGTCCACTCCTGGGTCTTCTCTTGCCTATTGTCCACTTCGGTGACTCCAACCCCGGAAACATGATCTCTTCCACTAACCTCTTCACATGAACTTCCAGAGTCCCTATCTAATAGTCACCTCCCTCCCTTTTTTCTAAATAGCTAAGGCTAAGGTGGTGTCAACCAAAGGCGCAAGAAGTTCTCACATGAATAGACGTTTGAATATTCGCTCAGTACTTGAACCTTCGATCACTCGGATTCGTCGTTCACCTTCTCAAACCGGCGAAGCCTACTCGAACTTCGTATTCCCTGCCACCATACCTGAGTGAAGGAAACTAATAGCTAGAAAAACAGGCTATTCCATCTAAGGCATAACATGAACCGAGGAATCCAACCAAATAGGAATGAATAGGCATGTGGGAACAGCATTGCTTGCATTGATTCAATTGATTTGAAGCGGCGCTATACATACAGACATAGTTTTCACTAGGGGTTTTTACCGAGTTGGTCACAAGCCCGTCAGACTCACCAGAAAGCCACTCTTCCAGAGTCTCGTCCATCGTCTGCTTAGGCGACTAATTGATTGAATTACAACAAAAAAAAAAAGTTCTCAATCTGACCATCCTGGATCTAGTAGGTAAGAGACAATCTGTGTGAACAGCCAAAAATTCTTTTATACCTGAAAACTAGAAGAGGTTGCATCGAAAAGGTTTAGATATCCTTGAAAGATTCGGGTTTGAGCCATAAAGATTGGACTCTACTTTATAACAATAACATAACACAAGAAAAGAAATCGTTGATGGAAGGGTCTTTCTTCTCTACTGCGACTGCTCTAGGTATAAAAAAAAAAAGGAAAGGCGCTTGATCGGTCCTTGCCCCTTATTGAAAACTAATGACAAACAGCAAGGGCTTTTACTGGATCCTATTTCCTTTATTTTGGGGCTTCCAGTTATTCATATGGAGCTAGATCTCCAGTCAAATAGTTCTTTCTCTACTTATTGACTGGCGCTGATTCGTACGGTGTGAAAGCTTTCTCTTCTCCCTTTATGTCATTAGTAAGAGTTTGTAGGTCTGCATTTAATAGATTAGAATGAAACCGATAGCGGATTGTATATCTCATTTTGCTTTTTCACCCCTGCTAGCATAAAAACAAGAGCTTTTCGGGCAGCGAGTCACATGTTGGAATGTGGAATTTCGTTATTGAGATTGGATTAGTGATGAGTCAAATCTATTTTTACTATATTTTGTAGGAGCTTGGATAGATAGAGAGGGAGGGCTGACTTCGCCCCAAAGATGAGACTAGGAGAGTTGCATGCCCTTTTACTATGTCTTTTGTACATCCGAAGCTTCTTCAAAGCCCGTCCCTAACCACTTCTCGGAGGTGAACACCGACAGAGGACTTCACCATTCATACGAACCCAAGCCGATCCTATTTAGGCGTAGGACCCAACAAGGAGTATACCCTATTCAATATATATTTTCCAAAGGCTTATAGTTAGTAAGACAGGTGTCAGTACCAAATCCTTAATCAGTAGTGGACTACTAGTTAACGCACTACTAAAGCAGAGTAGCCAGCATGCGCACATCACATGATTTGCCAGAGGAGCTCAGAGCTCAGCGAATGGAAGAAGCAGGCAGGGATAGATAGAATTTGGTAGGGAAAAGTGGTCCGGTAAAGGCTCTAGTCAAAGTGTGCCCCCTTGAATGAAAAAAGCGCCTGTATTGTTCACGGGGTTTAGTTTGCTTTCTAAAAGAAAAGTTCAATCGCCGTACCCAACACTAAAAAAAGTTTGATTTCCGAAGTTGGCTACAGGCACCAAAGCTATTCGAGTACTTAGCCTCTTATACATTCATCGATCGAAAGAAAGGAATCCCCGAAAAGCCTTCGCAGGGTCATACTGCTTATGGACCTTGCAAAGGGAAGAGGCATCGAGGAGGGCTTATAGATAAAGCTTCCGAACAGAAGCTGAGAGATTCACCTGCACCCGCAGGAGCGCACTCCGGTCTAAGGCCTTGGCTGACGTACGATCCCCGCGAAGCTCCACCTTCAAAGGGAGCTATGTAGACAGATTTTGTGGTCTTTACTTTGGAGTAGGTAAACAGTGAGGAAGAGCAAGGAAATGGCTTTTTAGCCAAAACAGTGTGAGTAGCCCGCCCCAATCAATCAAGCGTAGCGATCACTGAACGATTGATTCCTACTATTATTATATAATATTCTTATTCTTGGATGATATAATATAGATGGTGGGAAGAATGAAGCTGATTCTTCATCTGTAGGTTGCAATCCGTATTCTTTCTTTTATCGATCTACTGCTAGCTTTCGCTTATCCGATGCACTCACATCCAACTACTTAAACTGGGACGGGACCCATCATGTTGATTGCCTATCCTAACCAGCTCTAACAACTGGTTTGGTTTTTGAATCACAGACTTTATCCTATCAATCGGATAGGCCTCTAGTCCTCAGTTCTATTAAAATAAAAAGAGATTCCTTATTGATTTTCTTACCAAGGAAAGCAGACAGTCTATTGCGGATCTTCACTTCAATCATAGGAAGCAGAAAGGACTGGATCTGGAGAATATATACATCAAGGCACATGCAACAAGACGAAAAGCGTCAGAAAAGGGGATGTGCTATTTTTATAGAGAGGTTGGGCGGGTTTTGAGCTGCCCGATTCTCTCTTTCGGTACCAGACACCGAGATAGGCTAGGCTGGGAAACCTTATTCGATACGATAAGACAGGTAAATAAAGCAAGGCC
>JASKGM010058386.1:0-18336 GCA_034509205.1 Ceratonia siliqua | reverse complement strand
TCGAATTACCTACAAGGAGGTTGGGATACCCTCGAAGTGTCCTACACCTGCATATCTATCTGCCAAGATAGGTAAGCTAAGAAAACTTGATCCAGGTGCTTTACCCGTGGTGAAGTACAACACTAGATCAACCAACCAGGCTGCTAACAATCCTCCCCATGACTCACCATCTACACCGGCTTCTCCACCTACCACAAACCTGCCACTTATGCCTCTTCGAAAAGGTACTCATTCTATTCGGAATCCTCATCCTATATATGCTTTTCTCGCTTATCATCGTTTGTCCTCACCCTATTATGCCTTTGTTTCCTCTTTATCCACTGTTTCCATTTCTAAAACTACTCATGAGGCTCTTTCAGATTCAAGGTGGTATCAGACCATGGTTGATGAGATGACTACTTTACATTCTAATGGCACTTGGGATTTAATCCCCTTACCATATGGTAAATCTCTTGTTGGTTACCAGTAGGTTTATACTGCCAAGGTTGGTCCTGATGGACAAGTTGATCATCTAAAGGCCCGTTTGGTTGCCAAAGGCTATACTCAAGTTTATGAGCTTGATTACAGTGACACTTTTTCTCCTGTGGATAAAATGGCCTTTGTTCGCTTGTTCCTCTCTCTAGCTGCCATGTGTCACTGGCCTCTTTATCAGCTTGACATCAAGAACGTTTTTCTACATGGCGAACTTCAGGAAGAAGTTTATATACAGCAACCACCTAGTTTTGTTGCTCAGGGAGAGTCTAATCTGTAGGCTTTGTCGCTCCTTGTATGGGTTGAAACAGTCTCCACGTACTTGGTTTGAGAGATTTAGTACTGTTGTTCAGAAGTTTGGCATGGTCCGCATGAGGCTGATCATTCTATTTTTTAATGCCATTCATCAGCTAGTAAGTGTATTTATTTGGTGGTGTACGTAGATGATATAGTCATCACCGGAGATGATCAAGATGGCAGTGCTCGTTTGAAGTCTCATCTATTTCAGAATTTTCAAACTAAGGATTTGGGTTGACTCAAGTATTTTCTTGGTATTGAAGTAGCTCAATCCAACAATGGTATTGTTATCTCTCAGAGGAAATATGCACTAGACATCCTTGAAGAGACAGGCATGGTAGATTGTCAACTTGTTGATAGTCCTATGAATCCGAATATTAAACTTTTATCAGGATAAGGGGAGCCCTTGGCAGATCCTGATCGATACCTTCGACTGGTTGAGAAACTCAATTATCTCACCATCACGAGACCAGATATTTCTTTCGTGGCCAGTGTGGTTAGCCAATTTCTACAGTCTTTGTGTCATAGTCATTGGGATGCAGTGATACATCTTCTTAGATATATCAAAGGAGCACCAGGTCAAGGGCTGTTATATGAAGATAAGGGTCATACCCAAATCATCGGGTATTCTGATGCCGATTGGGTAGGTTCTCCATCAAATAGGCGGTCTACTTCAGGATATTGTCTTCTTATTGGCAGTAATTTGGTATCCTGGAAAAGTAAGAAACAAGATGTGGTTGCCCGATCTAGTGCAGAGGCTAAATATCGGACAGTGGCATTAACCACGTGTAAGCTCATATGGTTGAAGCAACTTCTTCAAGAGTTGAAGTTTAGCGAAGTGATGCAGATGCAACTCATTTGCAATAACCAAGCAGTTCTACATATCGCCTCTAATCTAGTGTTTCATGAGCGGACTAAACACATTGAGGTTGACTATCATTTCATCCACGAAAAGATTTTATCAGGATGCATTGCTACTAGTTTTGTCAACTCAGCAAATCAGCTAGCAGATGTGTTTACGAAGTCTCTTAAAGGTTCTCGTATTAGGTTTCTTTGTGACAAGCTTGGTGCATACAACTTATATGCTCCAACTTGAAGGGGAGTGTTAGTTTCCTATATATGCTTAAGATTAATTTCTATTAAGCCCAGTAATATATCGGCCCATTGGCCCATTCTTTCCTGTATATATATATTAAGCTCTAGTAAATGACCAGACTCACTTACACATATTCCCGCATTAGGATTAAACAATATCAAAAACTAAAATTTTGCCATAAAACCATATTAAAATTACATTGAAACAGCTCCAAAATCTCATTGATTAAGCAAGAATTGAATTTAAGTCAAACAAGAATCCAGAACTGGAATTCTCTCACCAAACCTTATTAACCTAAACTCAACCAGAAAACAGATTTGATGTTTTCATTGAAACCAAAACTAAAATCATATCAAACCTGCCCCAAACCCAAGAATCAGCACAGTATATCTGATGCATTATCTTTAGTCAAATTGAGATCTCAAATAATCGCAAATCACTACCCAGATTGTCAGAACAGCAAATAAAAATTTCCTACATTTAGCTACAGGTGCAGAATTGTAATGGCTTGTCTAAACAGAGATACCATTCAAATAACAGCCAATATTAAGTCAAAGAAAACTGAGAATCCAAATCTCCCATAAGCAAACCAGCACTAAGTTAGCTTTCGATAACCAAAAATAAGCATCCCAAAATTGATCCAACATTCACCAGAGAAACTGATCACCCAAGAATTTGGATCCAATGCTTTTCTTATTCGGTCATTTTCTGTCATTTTCTTGCGGTTGAATTTTTTGGTGTATATAGCTAAAATTTATATTGTGTTAATATATGTCCATTAGACTTACACATGATCCAAATTAAAAAGAAAAAACATGAAAAAATGGTCATCCAAATCTAACTCATTATTTATGAGGCAAAAATGTGCTATTATGTATGTAGATCATATATAGATTTGGATAACCATTTTTTCATATTTTTCTTTTTAATTTGGATCATGTGCAAGTCTAATAGATATATATTAACACACTATGCATTTTAGGTATATACCAAAGAATTCAACCTGTATAAAAAGAAAAGGACGGAAAAAGACCGGTCAAGAAAAGGACTTATCCATCACCCAATGGGAGCAAATTTCAAAACGAAAACCATGCTGGCTGTCTCAAGCAACAAACCAAACAAACACAATAACCCAAAATCCAGAACTGCAATTCTAGTATTCGAGCCACAAAAACAGAGGGTTCACTTTCGAACCCCTTAACCAGTGAAACAAAAAATAAATTAATAAAAAGACGAAGGAAAAAAAAAAAAACCTTGATGGTGACTCTGGTATGTTGGTGACGGCGGAACAGCAACAGCAGAAGTTTGCTGTGAGTGAGTATCGGTGTGGAGTTGAGAGAGTGGAAAGAGATCCCCTCCTTTTTTCTGCTTGGGTGTGTGCCTCGAATAAAACCCCCCCTCGTGATTGTGTCCCTCCAATGAAGAGTGAGCGGGGTGATTCTTGTGCAGCGTAAAAGGGTGCCCGTACCCGGACTGATATTTGAAAGAAGGACTACGCCGCCGTCCTTCTTATTTTTATTTTTATTTTTATTTTTATATGTTATTTAATTTTTTTGTTATTTCTTATATTTTTTAAAAAATATTTTTAGATGTTTTTTTTGAAATTTTTTTTTCAAAATTTATAATTTTTTTAATGTATAATTTTTTTGAATTTTTTTTCTTTTTGAATTTATAATTTTTTTGAAAAAAAAGCCTTATTAATTTATTTAAAACAAGCCAATTTTTTCCTTTTTCAAAATTAGGCATGTGATTAATTAGAAAACAAGACTTGTTTTGTTTTTAAAAATTGTATCTGGTAACTAAAAAGTAAAAAAATAAAAATAATTTTTTTTGTTTTGTCTTGTTTTCTTCATCTATTTTTTAAAAAATATAAAAAACAACTGATAAAAAATATTTTTACCCAAATAAGTTTTTATTTTTTTGTTCTATAAAATTATTTTTTATAATTATTTTCAAAAATTATTTTTAAAAATAATAAAATAAAAACCATTCTAAATAGCCTTTAAAACTCTCCCTACTGCCCAATATCCCCTTGTAAATACAGCAATTTAACTATAACTTCATAAATATGTAATTTTTTCTGTAATTATTAATTTATATTACATATAAAAGTTGGGCATATAATTTAATTTTTCATCAAATTTTTACTACTAGCACAAAATTTATGTGCATTTATTAGTTGAGTGATTCTAAGCTACCGCCACACTGTGTGGCGGTAGCTTAAGGGGCTGTTTAGAACGATTTTTATTTTATTATTTTTAAAAATAATTTTTGAAAATAATTCTAAAAAATAGTTTTATAAAACCAAAAAATAAAAAACTTGTTTAAATAAAAATATTTTTCATCAGTGTTTTTTCATGTTTTTTAGAAAACAGATGACAAAAACAAGTCAAAATACAAAAAATTATTTTTATTTTTATTTTTTCTAGTTACTGTTTTTGAAAAACAGTTTTTAAAAACAACTAATGAAAACAGTCACACAAACGAGTTTTTTTGTTCTCGCAGAACAAAAAAACTAAAAAAAATCGTTTTTGAAAATACTTCCAAACACCACAGTTTTTTTATTTTTTATTTTTTTACTTTTCATTTTTTTTACTTTATTAATGAATTATTATTTATGTTATATATTTTTTTATGAATTTTTTAAAATATTTTTATATTTTTTAAAATTTTTTATACTTATGAATGAATAGTATCAAAAAATTTATTATGAATAATACAATATAGATAGAAAAAAAAATTTTAAAATGTTTTAAAAAATTCTCAAAAAATTATATAACCTAAACAATAATTAATTAATATTAAAAGTAAAAAAAATAAAAAAAAATAAAAAAAAATACAATTTTGATGCCAGAAGTTATGGTGGGGCTGCACCATAGTTTTGCCCTTATTAGTTACATAAAAAAATCTTTAATTAATTAATAGATAAAAAATTAATATTTTGTACATTTTCATATAAACCCTTTCAAATTGTTAAATTTTATAATTTAATATTTTTTAAATATAAAAATTCAATGCTTGATCATGTATCAAGGATAAAATAATTTTTTTATCTTAATTAGTATAATTTATATATTGTGTATTAAATAAATATCTTACATACTTTCATATAAACTCTCTTAAATTATTAAAATTAATAATGATATTTTATATGTTAAAATTCAATATTTAGTTATGTACCTAGAAGATAATATATGTATTTAGAGTAGTATAATTATTGTATGGTTGTATTAGTTAGTAATTCAAGCATACTTCCATATAAATCTCAAGTAATAATTTATAATATTTTAAAAATTAGATTAGTCATTAAACTAATAAAAATAGAGAATGAAAAATCAATAGTTTAATTAGAATCAAATTGAAATTAAATTAAATTTTAATTCAGTAATATTTTTTTAATTTTTTTTAATTTATATATTATATATAGTGTATATTCTAATTTTAAAAGATAAAATGTGTTTATAATATATATAAAATTATTTTTATATTATATTTATTGTAAAATTAAAAAGATTTTTTCATTTTCTCTTCCCGTTTTTATTTCTTTACCAAAGCAAAAATAAATGAGCAATTAATGCCCGTCACCTCTTCGCGCAACCTCTTCCATTCTTTTTGTTTTTATTCCCATTCTTTTACCTCTTAAAGCTGAGAGAAATATTTTATTTGACTGAGTCAACCTTATTCTTATCCCTGTCAGCATGTTGATATCCAAGTTGGCATTTTCCTGTGTTTACTTGGATTATTCTTTTCTCTCAGATATCCTTACCCGTGATGAAATAGAGTTATTGCCTAAGTACAACAGCATTGCAGCATAGACAATGGCCCTTGATGCATGCTCCTTTAGCCATCTGGTTCGTGCTCAACATCCCGAGACATTTCCTTACGCTCAGAATGGCTAAAGAAGATTTCCAGAGATCTCTTTCCCCTCTGATTGTATTTTACTGCATTGACTTCGCTAGATAGAATAGAGTGGTTTTACTCTTTGTATTACTTTATTCTTTCCCTCTCGGTTCCCTCATTGTATATAAGAGGAAATTGTTATTTTCTTCATTCAGAATTGTAACTCATCACTTTGGGAATACACTAGAGTTCCAATATTTTCACACGCAACCTCATCACCTTCACCTTTCTCTTTTTTCTTCTCGGCATTCTCTTCAACTTTTCACCTTTCCCTCTTCTCTGGGCAACCGCTTCACTTCAGTTCAATATACTTCCAGAGACCCTGCGAACCAGATGCAAAATGGCTGGCTGGGAGGGGTAACTGTTGTGCTTCATCTCGTCGTTGTCCAGACTCCAACCCCATCTCTTCGTCTTTCTCTTCATCTTTCCAGGGTCTACGATGCCCATTTCTTGTCGTCTTCCTCTTCCAAATAACCATTTCCTTTCTTCTCCTTCTTCTTTTTCAACCCGAGAAAACCAGTCACCCATCCAGTTTTTCCGATTAGATCGTAAATCACCAGTTCTTAGGTCGATTCTTTGACAAATGATTTTAGGGATGTTTTGGACTGGTCAAGGGCCTGATTCTCAATTAAACCTGTCAGTCCAATTTTTATAACAATGATCATTTGACATTTTCTAGATATTAAATTTCAATGTTTAATTATATGTACATATCTACAATATGATAATTCATGTATCTAGATTAATATGATTCAAGTGTAGCTAACTACTAGGATCATATGTATTTATAAATAATCATTGTATTTGATGATTTGGAGTAAATCAATAAACTCAATCAAGAAATAAATAATAAATAAATTGTAGAAATGTTCTCTCTTAGATAAATTCTTACTCTTCCTTCTTTCTCAACAAAGTGGTATTAGAATATAGAAAAAAAGTACGTGAAAATATGGATAAAATAACAATTGCAATTAGATGCTAAAGGGTCACCTCATGTATCATTAAATACTCATTGTATTTAGTGATACATGAAGAAATTACACTGAGTAGATGTCTTTTTTTTTTTTCTAGTTAATTGAACTCTAATTATCTCTTTAGTTATCTTCTTATTAATCTCTTGTTTATATGTTTTCTTTCTTAAGTTATTATTCGATTATATGTAAAAATTGTATCAAGTGAAATCTCTTTATTTTCCTTAATTTTTTTAATTAATTGAGATTGTCTTAACTTTTTTTCCAATTATTGTTTAGTATTAAATTTAGTTGTTTATAAGTGTTTACAATACAAATATGAGTTTTTAAAATTTTTTAAAATATTTAACCTTGCAAACAGGTGGAAACAACATATATAGACAAATAATTCATGACTATAATGAGAAGTAAAATATATAAGAATTTTACATATATCTTGTAGTCACTTTAATCTTGTAATATACTTCTTAACTAAGCGCACTGACCGCCTATTTTATGGGAAATATCAATTCACGAAACCTATGGTAAATAAGCTTAGTGATTAAAATAAAACAAAATATGAAAGAAAATAATTAATATATTTCAAAGTAAATTAGAAAGCCTTCACTTTTCCTTCAAGTATAGCATGTAGAAATCTATGAATGCACTCAAACAAAACTCACTTTTACTCTTAGTGTTTTTCTCCCAAAAACTTAAGGAACTCTTAGGGTGTTTTCTTGCCACAAAGAGAGAGGGGATTAGGTTATATTTATACTAACTTAACCCTATGTCATTCCTTTGAATTCAAAAATATTATTTCTTAAAACTTAGGGATTCCACACGCCTATTAGGGAGAATGGATAATTAAATTATCTAATAATTTATCAATTAATAATTTCTTATTCAATTGATAAAATCATATTTTATTTAACTCTTAAATAAAACATGTGGGACTTTTTTATTAGTCATGCTTGAATAAAAAATTTTATTTAATTAAATCCATTTGACTTAATTAGACTTCTAGTGAATGTAGGCTATGTTGGGAATATGTTGCTCTAGAAAGCAAGTTGCATTCTCCAATTTGATGTAAATACATTTTAATATTAGTAAATAAAGAGTTCATTTATGTAAGCCTTATTTTCTGACTATTAAGGTTTCTAGATTCTAATAAACCAAATTACATTTGCGTAAGGGTTATGTGAAAAGGAATATATGTATCTTTTGAATAAATCTAAAATACTATTCATAATCACTGAATAAAGTTGGTCACTCTATTTAATAAAGACTGTGTTCGGATTACCTCCATATAAAAAATGAGATTCTTTTCTAAGGAAATGATGAATATCAAATCATTGAAGTAGTAGACTTCATATAATGACACTACTAAATGAATTGGAATCAAGTGAGATATCAAGTTCAAGTTAATATTGTTATTTTGAGCTTGAATTCATACACATTGCATCCACTAGTGGTAGAACCAAAATCCTGATGGATTATGAACTCGTGTTCATGACCATTGTGATATTTGATATATTATAGGCATGACCATTGTGTGACATTGGTCAAAACTCTGTATGTTGGGATCATAATGGGAGTGAACATCTAAGAACATGATCGTCCATTAACAAGATAAGTTTAATGGGTATATTTGTGAACGGGTTTTTTCATAGTTTTTTAGGGAAGGGCTTACATTTTCTTTACAATTGTCATATTTGTATGTAGTGCTACATACAAAGCTCTTTGGTCAATATCTTTCTTTAGGGAATTCTATCTATTCTAAAATTTGTTTGGAACGAGTTGTTGATCCCTTGTTTCACTTCGACCCGATCACACGTAGGAAAATTCGCCTTGGCAAAGCTCTGCCTGACACAGAACCAATCGGGAAAAGGAAGAGAAGAGCTAAAAAAAACTACTTTATAGGCGGTACTTACTACACCCGATTGCCCTGCACTGCCGTCTTAAGAAAACGAACCCGTGGATAAGTAGGCCTTTCTTGTAGACTAATCTTCTGCCGAGTTCCCTCCTCAGCTCACGCGATAATCGAGACAGAGAGAATGAACTCACCTTTGCCCACGATTTGATCATAAAATGTTAATTATTTAATTGAAAATTTTTTCCTTTGCTTCTATAAAAATTTTATAAAAAAATGATAATTAAGAGAATGACAATTTTAAATAGTGAAAATATTTTTGAGAAGTTTAAACATTGTTTTAAAGTAAGTCAAGCACTTTTTTGATATTGTGACTTAAAGGATGATCTTGTGCAAAATACTAGGCTTCCTTTTAGAAAATCCTGGTCTTTTTCAGAAAATTTCTTTAGCCCCCTAAAAAATTTGCTTACTCTTTTTTATAGAGAAATGAATGTGGACAATCACTGAAATATTTAGCAAGGAAACATCCAGATATATTATGCAGATATCTTAATACAATTTTTTTAGAATAGGATACGTGGTTGACAACTGCCAAGACTATCAAATTAAATCTCTTAATAACCGACAAAGGGAGGGGTTTTATAACGAGTAATCAAGTCAAAGTAATGAAAATGATAAACAGAATTTGGAAACAACCAATTCAATGGAGTAACTAATCTTGAGTTCAATTTATCCTTGATCATTAAAGAATCATTCAATCACTAATCGAGTTCTTGATTTTTATAACATATGAAGGAGCCTCAATATAATCTTTGGATCCACTACTGAATAAGCATCCAGGATTTTAATCAAGTAGGGTTAGACAAATTAAGCTTTCATCTAAACACCATGTTGACCTAAAAACCATAATCCAACCAAGATAAACAACTCATCAATTAGTTTGATGCATTGTTCAGTCTTTGTAGAATTCTTTTGACACATGGTAACTATGCAATTATCATATGAATATCCCAATCAAATCAACTTAATCAGAATCTAAAAAGAAGGGAGAAAACTTGATAAATGCTTAAACTAAGATCTCATATTCAAACATTAAGGTTGTCAATCCCTATAATTGATTAAAGACTCTAGCCCTCCATGAACAAAAGGGACGAATTTACAAAAAAATAAAGAGAAACCCTAGACATAACATAACGGGGGAAGAAACTCAGTCAGGAGGCAATGGAACAGTGCTCAAAACCCTAGCTGCTAGCTACGTTTTGTAACTTCTGTATATATATATATATATATATATATATATATATATAACCCTAAAACCAACAATTATAACTCTACCCCTAAGCCAAAATTTCACCTAGCTGTCTGTTCAGCCCATCAGACGAATTCTAGGGCAAAAACCAGCAACTTTGATAAGTGGCCTGCACAAGAGGAGTTCTAGTGACAGTATTCCAGTTCTGACTTCCAGGTTGAATTTGACTCACTAAACATCCGAATCAGTCCCAGAGTTCTTCATCAAAGTTGTAGAAATTTCTCTTAGCTTTACTAAAAAATAAAATTTGTGATTATCAGATGTCTAGAAATTAAGTTATGGCCAAAACCCAGAAGCAACATAAAAGCCCCAATAATGCTACAAGATATGATTAAACCCAATTGAAACTCAAACTTATAAAATATGGCCAAACCCAATAATTTAAGCAAACAAGAAGATTAAAAGACTAAATTTGAGGCTTAACTAATGTATAGAAATTATGTTTATCAAATTCCCCTACACTTAGCTTTTGCACGTCCCGGGCAAAATAAAATTTCAGAACAAGGAAACAAAGAAAAACAAATATACTCAAAACTTAAAATTCTAAAAGAGATAACTTCCAATGATGGTTAAGAGTGCAAAAGTCTAGAAGCAAGAAGGGAAACCAAGGATTCAAGGTTTTACAGCATCCATGAGGTAACATTTCTTCTCAAATCAAAACAATCAATAAGGTATCTTCAATTGATAAGTATGAGTCAAGAATGAAAGATCTTCACAAAATATACTCTCAATTCCTCAAGTGTGTAAAGGGTAATTATTTCACTCAGTTAAGCTCATGATAACAATTATGCACTACCATAAGCTTGCTTGTCTTCTATTTCTCTATTACATAAACATATGCACATATAAATCAAGAGGACTTAATTCAAGGCTGCATTAGGGCCAAGGCAAGGGAGGGACATAATAGGAATATGACAAGCTAAGTACCCAAGAGAATGAAAGATCATTGGAAAGGAACTCACATGACAAGCATCACGAATTTTATCTCAAGATCATGTATGTAAAGCATATTCTTCTCATGTATTCCTTCATCTTTCTTTCCTTTAATAACCACATTCTTGTTTGTTCTCTTTTGTTCTCTTTTTTTTTTCTTTTGATCTTGCATATTACTTATCAATTTCATAACCACTAGACTTGTACTAGTTTCCACTAGCAAGGGGCTTCCCCACTAAAAATGAACCAATTCTCTCCCATTCCCTAAGGTAAAGTAAGGCAAAGACATGGTTTTTCATATAGGCTTTTAATGAGTTGAAACGAAGGATAGTCAATTAGGCTCAAGCTCAAAGGGGTTAAACAAAGGCAAATGATGCAAGGTTGGCCATTTGGACAAAGTAGCTAAGTCAAGAAAGAATGCCTCAATCATGTTTATGTATGCAAGTGAAAATGCAAACTCAAAAAGAATCAAAACAAGTTCTAGAGTGATCAATTGCTATGAGTAAAAATCACACAATAAGGAAGAGAATGGCACACATGCTAAATCCATCTATCAAAAGCTCAAATCTCACAAGGCATATATTTATCAAACTCAATCACCAATCTAACATCCAAAACCAAGTATGTGAAATTCAATAAGGAAGACAATTTATTCAATCATGCTATAAACCTTGAATCTCAATTGCTTCAAACTTACAAACTTTGCACCACCTAACACATAATTGAAAGGGAGAATAAAAATAGAAAGAGGTGACAAAAACAGAAGCAAAAACCAAAAATCAAAAATCAAAACAAAAAACAGAATGTAAATTCCTCCCCCAAACTTAAATTTTTCGTTGTCCTCAATGCAAATCATAAAAAGTAACAAATCATGAGTATCAGTAAGTAATCAAAGACAAGTAAAATAGATGAGGAGAAAAGAAACATCCCTAGGAAGCGAGGTAGATGGCTTCCTGCAAGTGGACCTCTTCCACTATGTCCTGCTAGGCTCCTTCATAGAATGGTTTGAGGTGGGGCCCATTGACTTTGAAAGCTTTGTTAGTAGTCTCACTTATAATCTCCACTGCACCATAAGGAAAGATCTTAGTGATGGTAAATGGACCAAGCCACCTAGAACAGAGCTTGTTGGGCATGAGCTTCAGGCGAGAGTTATAGAGGAGCACTTTTTGGCCAATGGAGAACTCATTCCTTGTCAACATCTTATCATGAAAGAACTTGGTCTTTTCCTTGTAGATTAGAGAGTTCTCATAAGCTTCCAACTGAAGCTCTTCAAGTTCTTGGAGTTGGAGCTTTCTTTGGGAGCCTGTGTGGTTCAAGTCAAAATTACACTTCTTTACCGTCCAATATGCTCTATGTTCAATCTCCACTAGAAGATGGCATGCTTTACCAAAGAATATCCAGTAGGGGGAGATCCCAATGGGTGTCTTGAAAGCAGTCCTGTAAGTCCAAAAGGCATCCTCAAGCCTCAGGCTCTAATCCTTCCTGTTAGGTTGGATAGTTTTCTCCAAGATTTGCTTGATCTCTCTGTTTGATACTTTGGCTTACCCATTTGTCTGGGGGTGGTAAGGGGTGGAAGTTTTATCAAAACTCCATATTTTCTCATCAAAGCCTTTATGCTTCGATTACATAAGTGTGAACCCTGGTCACTGATTATAGCCCTCGGAATACCAAATATGCAAAACATGTGTGATCTAACAAAATCTACAACAACTTTACAATCATTAGTCCGAGTGGCTTTTGCCTTCACCCATTTAGATACATAATCAATAGCTGACAATATGTAGACAAAATAGAAAGAAACAGGAAAAGGTCCCATAAAGTCAAACCCCAAGCATAAAAAATCTCACAAAATAGTAAAGGTTGCTGGGGCATCTCATTTCTGTGAGAAATACTCCCTGTTCTCTAGTAATGTTCACAAGACTTACAAAACATATATGCATCAAGAAATAGAGTAAGCCAATACAATCCAGAGTCAAAGACTTTCCTAGCTGTAGGTTGAGGCCCAAAATGCCCACCACATGCAAATGTGTGACAAAAACTAAGAATAGACTGGAACTCATGATCAGGCACACATCTCCTAATAATTTGGTCATTACAAAACCTCCACAAGTAGGGGTCATCCCACACATAATACTTAGATTCACTTGTCATTTTATCATTCTGAGCCTTAGTAAAACATGTAGGAAAAATACTAGCAACCAAGAAATTGCCCATATCAGCAAACCAAGGAGAGGGGACCTTACCTTGCAGTTGTAAAAGCTGCTCATCAAGAAAAGGGTCATGGATGGGGAGTGGAGATGAGACTCTCTTAATTCTACTTAGGTGGTCAGCTACTAGGTTCTTTTCTCCAATCTTATCTCGAATCTCAATGTCAAACTCCTGGAGAAGCAGCATCCACCTAATTAATCGTGGCTTAGCCTTAGGTTTCTTCAAAAGAAACTTCAGAGCTGCATGATCATAAAACACCATAACTTTAGAACTAAGTAAATATGATATAAACTTATCGAGTGCGAAAACAATAACTAAAATTTCTTTTTCTGTGGTAGTATAATTTGCTTGAGTAGTATCTAAAGTTCTCGAAGCATAGTAGATCGAAAAGGAGACTTTACCCATTCTTTGTGCCAATACAGCTCCCACAACATAATTAGAAGCATCGCACATCAGTTCAAATGGGAATGTCCAGTCAGGTGGCTGGATATTGGGGGTACTGGTCAAAGCTCACTTCAAATGATTGAAGGTATCCTTGCATTTCTGGTCAAATCGAAATTCCACATCTTTTTGTAGAAGGTTGGATAGCAGAAGGGCTATATAGCTGAAATCTCCGATAAAGTGCTTGTAGAAACTAGCATGTCTAAGAAAAGAACGAACTTCCCTCACACGTATAGGATAAGATAAACAGGTAATGACATCTATTTTCGCAGGATCTACCTTAATTCCTTCGCTAAACATTACATGACCTAAAACTATACCTTGCTCTACCATGAAATGACATTTCTCAAAATTTATGACAAGGTTAGTTTCAATGCATCTATTTAGTACTCTAGATAAACTATCCAAACAAGAATCAAAAGAAGAGCCATAAACAGTGAAATCATCCATAAATACCTCCATGCAGTCCTCTAAAAAATCAGAGAAGATACTTACCATACATTGCTGGAAGGTACCAGGAGTGATGCAGAGGCTAAAAGGCATCCGCCTGTAAGCAAAAGTGCCGAAGGGATAGGTGAAAGTGGTATTCTCCTAATCCTCAAGTACAATGTGGATCTAAAAGTAGCTAGTGTAGCCATTCAAGAAACAGTAATGAGATTTCCCAACCAACCGCTCTAGCATTTGATCAATAAAAGCTAGTAGATAATTATCTTTTCTACTGGCTTCCTATAATCAATGCAGACTCTCCAGCTGTTCTGCACTTTGGTAGGGATCAACTCATTCTTCTGGTTTGCTACTACTGTAACACCGAATTTCTTTGGAACAATCTGTACTGGGCTTGCCCAATTGCTATCTGATATGGGACAAATGATGTTAGCTTGCAGTAGCTTGGTTACTTCTTTCTTCACCATATCTAGAATCAAAGGGTTCAGCCTTCTTTGGGGCTGCCTCAATAGTTTAGCTCCATCTTCTAATAATATTCCATGCATACAAGTAAGAGGGATAACATTAGGGATATTAGCAAGAGTCCATCCGATGGCTTTCTTATATTCTCTCAGAATTATAGCAGTCTCTCTTCCTGTTTAGCAAGTAAGTTTTTGGCTACGATAACAGGAAGCTGCTCATCATCCGCCAAGTATGCATACTTCAAGTGATTAGGTAAAGGCCTCAACTCTAGTGTTGGTGGTTGCACTATGGAGGGTAGTAATTGAGGGCCTACAATGTTTCTATAAATCGAATATCTTCATAATCAGCTATTGCTGCATAATCTGTAGGAACATAATCATCATTTCTTAAAATGAAAAATTTCAGCACAAGTAGCACTTATCATATCTTCATCATAAGCAGTATAGGAGTGGTACTGAATAGAATCATCTAAACCCATACAATCAGGAAATTCAGTGCCCAACTCATCATATACATCCTCAACTAAATCATCAAGTAATGCGATATGAAAAATAGAATGCTCCTCTGTGGGATGCTTCATAGCATCAAAGATGTTGAACTTACTGTTTTAAGGAAGGGCCTCCTTAGAATGAGTGGGGCCTTGCTGGATGGTGATTCCCCCTCCACATCCAGAATATAAAAGTATGTAGGAAAAATTAACTCATCAACCCATACCAACACATCTTCAATCACTCCAGCTAGGTATGCACTACTCTTATTAACTAACTGGATCACAACACCTGTAGCACGCAAAGGTCCAAGTCCAAGGGATTGGAAAATAGACATAGGCATTACATTAATAGAAGCACCCAAATCTAACATGGCATCCTCGAATCTGAAATTGCCTATGATACATGAGATTGTAAAGGTCCTTAGATCCTTGCATTTATGAGGTATAAGCTTGATGAGGGCTAAAACATTTTGCCCTATACTGATTTTCTCCTTACCCGTTAGCCTCAATCTATGGGTACATAATTCTTTAAGAAATTTGGTATACTTTGAAACTTACTTAATTGCATTTAGTAATGGAATATTGACTTCCATTTTTCTGAAGGTCTCGAGGAGCTCTATGTCTTTCTTAGTCTCATTTATCTTCCTCGATTGAGTGGCTCTATGCAAAAAAGGAATAGCTACTGCATGATGTTGCTGCTCATCAACAACCACTGATTTTTTCTTACCCCCTGGTTCTTGGGTCACTATATTAGGAACTGAGTCCGCTGCTAGTTGATGCTAGTTTGCAGGTTGAGATTCAGTTCGCACTTGTACAGATTTTTCAGACCTTAGTGGGTGGCACTAACATTGCCCCTTAGATTGGGAATTGTTTGGGAAGGAAGTTGACCAGAACCTTAGTATTGTAGCTAGCTTAATGAAGAAGCCAATTGTCCAATTTGTGTTTCTAAATTCTGTATAGTGGTCTCTATCCTCTACTGAAACTAATATTGTGGGTGGTCATATGCTTGACCAAATCTTCAACTGAAGGCTTAGGTTTTGGGGCTACTGTACTTGGTTGTTGCATAGGCTGTTAGAATTGCTGCTTGCTTTGTCCAACACGGGTTTGAAATTAGTGTTGCCTAGGTGGTTGCTGGAATTGTTACCTGTATTGCTGTGGTTGCTGCTGTTGAATTGATACATTACCATACCTCATATTTGGATGATCTCTCCATCCAGGGTTATAGGTGCTGGAGTATGGATCATATCTATGCTACTGGTGACGGTGCTAGTGCTACTTACCAGGAAAGATACTTGTTGCAGCCACTAAGTGTTCTTGTAAAATAGAGCCGTCACCTAAAGTGTAGGGCATGCATATGTGGGATGAGATAGGTAAGAGCAAATGCCACATATACTAGCAGATCCTTGCATAGGTAATTTCTATTCCACTACTACCTGTCTCACCAAGGAAGTCAACTCATCAAGTTTGTACTTCATTCTCTATTGGTCAATGCGAGACAAATGAACCTCATTCACTTCTCTAGTAGACATAACCATCCGAGTACTAAACTGTTGGGAGTTGGCAGCCATGTTAGCAATTAAGCTTTTAGCAGCAACCAGGGTTTTATTAACCAATGCACCCTCACTGGCAGCATTAATCATGTTTTTGTCTATAGGCAACAAACCTTCATAGAAATACTAAATTAACAGTTTATCACTAATCTGGTGGTAGGGGTAGCTTGAGCACAGTTTCTTAAATTGTTCCCAATACTGATATAAAGTTTCTCCTGTCACTTGTCTTATACCACATATATCTTTTCTAATGGATGCAGTTCTAGATGCAGGGAAAAACTTTCCCAAGAACAGCTTTTTCATGTCAATCCAACTCCTCACTGATCCTTGTGATAGGCAGTATAACCAATCCTTGGCTACATCAGTAAGGGAGAAGGGAAATGATCTAAGTTTGATGTACTCCACTGATATTCCTTGTGGCTTCATTGTTGAATAGACCATATGGAATTCCTTCAAGTGCTTATGAGGGTCTTCACCAGCTAGGCCATGAAACTTTGGCAATAATTGTATTAGTCCAGATTTAAGCTCAAAGTTAGCATTAAGATTAGGATATGGAATCCCTAAATATTGGTAAGTAACATCAGGAGCAGCTAGTTCCTTAAGGGTCATATTTTGCATATTCTCACCCATAGTTACAATATCACTTAAAGTTTCAAGATCAAGTTCAGTTTCACGCAAGGCTGTAGGTTCAAGTTCAGTTTCTCAATCACTTTCAAATTTAGATGCAATTCTTTCACTATGCCTACGAGGTCTATTAAGTGAATGCAGGGTCCTCTCAATGTTAGGCCAATATCAAGTAAATGACTAGTGGAAGACCTAGTCATGCATCATACAAAACACTAAAACACAGAACATGTAAAATAGACAACACAACACTGAAATTCTACCAAAATTGATCTAATTAATCAATGTACACATTTTTAAAAATTATGGGATCAAAACAGGATGAAAGCTAGATAAAAATGACACTAAAAAGTGCGATACAAAATCTAAAAAAATTTGAAAAGTGGTCTAAACGATGGAATTTGGCCAAATCAAGGTGGTGCTTATGATGTAGCATGAGCCTTGCTTATCAAGTCATTTTCCTTCAAATGACTAAGTTTCAAGCCATTCTAAGTATATTTGTTCATACAAAATCCTGAAAAATGACTTAGAACCACCTGTTTTCACTAGAAAACTACCAAAACATAGCAATCAGGGGTTAGTGAAGGGTTAGTAGTCAACAATACACCTAATAAGATTTATCAAAATTAGAATGATCCCCGGCAATGGCGCCAAAATTTAACAACTACCGAGGCTATCAAATTAAATCTCTTAATAACCGATTCACCAAATAACTATAGTATGAGGCACACCGGGTCGAATCCTTGGATCACTTTAATAATGTAATCAAATCAGGACAGTAACAATAAATGAGGGGGTTTATAATGAGTAATCAAGTTAAAGTAATGAAAATGATAAACAAAATTTAGAAACAACCATTCCAAGGGAAGTAACCAATCTTGAGTTCAATTTATCCTTGATCATTAAAGAATCATTCAATCACTAATCGAGTTCTTGATTTTTATAACATATGAAGAAGCCTCAATATAATCTTAGGATCCACTACTGAATAAGCATCTAGGATCTTAATCAAGTAGGGTTAGACAAATTAAGCTTTCATCTAAACACCATGTTGACCTAAAAACCATAATCCAACTAAGCTAAACAACTCATCAATTAGTTTGATGCCTTGTTCAGTCTCTATAGAACTCTTTTGACACATGGTAACTATGCAATTATCATATGAATATCCCAATCAAATTAAGCAACTTCATCAGAATCGAAAAAGAAAAGAGAAAAATTGATAAATGCTTGAATTGGAAAATGCTTAAACTAAGATCTCATATTCAAACATCAAGACTGTCAATCCCTA
>JASKGM010058365.1:0-18338 GCA_034509205.1 Ceratonia siliqua | reverse complement strand
TTGCCAAAAGAGTTATTCCAATTGCATAGATTGAAATTGCTTAACTTGAGTTACAATGAATTTAATGGAGAAATTCCGACATTGATAGGAGATTTATTTACACTTCAACACTTGATTCTTCACAATAATAGTTTTAGTGGATTTATTCCATTATCTATATCCAACTTGTCGAGGTTGGAGACCTTGGATTGGAATTATAATTTTATCGAAGGGACAGTTCCACAAGAGATTGGAAGACTTGAGCACTTGAAGATTTTACGAATAGCAAAAAACAAGCTTTCAGGAACTATACCTCAAATGATTTCCAACTTATCTTCACTTGAATTATTGAGTTTATCTTTCAACACTCTATCAGGTATGTCTTAGATGATTTAATTTGTGGTATCAGTAGTTGTTTTTGATTTGTATCTATCTATTTGGCTACTATGATACAATCGATTAGAGACATAAGTTGAGTTAACATGAACACTAGCGAACTTGACTTTTTCAATAAACTAGCTTCTCAAACTTTCCCCGTTTTATTAGCAAAAGAATCTTCAGAAGCATTATATTCCAAAACAGTACCTTATAAATTTTAATATTTCAAATAAGTATAAAATGCTGCCCCAAAATATATAGTACTAGAGAATATATATGAAATTAAACTATTTTGATGCAGTTACGTCATAGGAAATTATGAGAATGGTGCTATGAATCTAAGTTTAACCAAATTGGATGTACATAAGATATTTGAAGATAATTGTAATTTTATTTTCAAATGAGTAAGTCTAGAGATGACTCTCACTAGCAAATCCAATGGCGTGTTTCAATTTTTTGAACCATGTGTATGATATTAGGAGTTTTCAAAATATATCTTGAAAGTTTTTTTATACTTTTTGATTTAAGAAGGGACCAAAAAAATATAAAACTGTCTCAACAACATATTGACTCATGACATGCTTTTATTGATTCATTTGGATATAATGAGAAGGTTTTCATTGTTGTTTTTTAATATTTGAAGGAAGCATTCCAAAGGAGATTGGTGGTCTTCCACAAATAAGGATGATTTATCTTGCAGAAAATCATCTTTCCGGCTCTATACCAGTAACAATTTTTAATAGCTCAATGCTACAGGAGATTGATCTTTCTCGTAATAATTTATCTGGAAATCTCCCATCAAATATATGTTATGGCCTTCCAAAACTTGAATTACTTTATCTACAATTCAATGACTTCTCTGGTCGGATACCATCTATTTGGCATCAATGCAAAGAATTGAAACATTTAGAATTATCTCATAATGGATTCAGAGGATATATACCAAGTGACATTGAAAATTTGACCAACCTCCAAATCTTACATCTTTCTGACAACAACTTGGAAGGTATGATTCTTAATTATGCCATCATATACATTTTAAGTATTTATCTTAAATTATATGTTTGATCATAAGATTTTTTTTTCTTCTATCATATTTTTCTATAGTTAAATTTATAACTCAAACTTAGTAGTTTTCTTTGTATAAATAATGAATTAATGATGAATTAATTATTTGCTAAGGCTATAGAAGCCAACTTTCAATAGTAGGAGTGCCAATAAAAACGTTAAAATACAGGATTTCGTCTCTCATATAATTTACTAGTAATGGATATGTTAAAAGAAGGGTGAAAGGAGGTGTTTGAATGGGTTTAGGAGCTACACATGGTACCCAAGTGTTTGGAGGGCTGATGTACTCAATTAGACATTAGTTGAATAAAAAGATATCAAGATTATAAAAATTAGTTGTAAACTCATGTTTTTCACAAATTTTTATTGAAATTTATGTATAAAATAATATTAATATAAAATTTATTTGAATTAAATTAAATTTAAATAACATGTCAAGAAAACATAGTATTTTCAATAACTTAATTATAGCATAACATATATGGTGATTTGGTGAATAAATAGTAAACGTAATTTACAAATTCATATTGTAAGAATATTTTGGTAAGATTGACTTCTAATATTCAATTTATAACTATTCATTTGTAATTTATGAACACATATATAAATAAAATTGAAATATTATGTTTAATAACAAGCATTTGTCTTCTTTTTTTTTTAACTTCAAATGAAAATATATAGCGTTTTATGGTTTTTAATATAAATAAATATTATATTTTAAATGATAATATATGAATTAATAAATATCATAAATTAATAGATATTCAATATAAAAAACTTGGACAAAGAAAGGTTTGTACTCTTTTAAAAAAGGAAAAAAAGTTATGTAATCTCAAATTTTAATGAAAGAGGAAAAGGGTCAAGTTCAATTTAAACAATTTTTTTAAAAAGTATAAGAAAATAAATAATTGAGTTTATGTGAAAACTTTAATTCTAATTTTATTTTTAGAAACCGAACTAAATCAAATCGCATATTTATTATTAAAATATTTGTGGTTTGGTTAAATTTGGATTTGCAGAAATACTTATATTAAAATATTTTTAAAATTTTATAAAACATACATTTATATTTTTTAAGTTTGAAATACTTATATTAATCTCTTTTATTATAAATATTCAAAAATATTAATTTAATTTTTTGATAATTTATAACATTATATTAAACTAATTAAAAATACTTAAAAATAAATTAGTGTAAATTTTGTTAACAATATTATTATTAGAAGAAATATTTTTATATAAATTAAAATTATAAAAATGTGAGTGTATATTTAGGTGAATAAAATTTTTTTTTATCATGACATAATTTATTAGTGTAATGTAGGTTTTATTATATAACAGCAAATCTTAGTACATTGAAAAAATATGTTACTAAACATTATTGTAATATACATTGTCAATTGCTTGTGTTCAATAATTTTAGCAGCATGTTTCAAATAATCATTAGCTATAGTTGTTAAAACATTTTAAAGCTTACACTATACCAATTTAGTCTATTCAAATTACTAAGTTAAATTAATTATTTGTATATACGTAAATAATTTTTCTAAAAAGATTTACAATGACATATGTGCGATAAAATAAATTTACTAAAGAATTCTCAAAATTAAAAAAATATAAATATGTTTTATAAACTTTAAAAAAAATTTAAAAAGTGTGCAATTTGAATATATTGGAACCGAGCTAAACTATTGGTGGTACGGTTTAGTTCTGTTTCAGCAGTAGTTGAGTTTGATTTGGGTGGTTTCGTGGACATCAAGCCAAAAAATAAAAAACAAGAACAAGTAGCTCTCACGTCACCACCAAGCAGCAAGGGCGGTTGGGTCAGAAAATGAACTCCCATATTCTTGAAAAGATTATTTTTATATCATCATATCTCTTTTTGAAAAGATTATGCTTGAAAAATATTTAAGAGTTGTATGAAAGTATGTAAAAATTAAAATTAGTATAATATTAGTTGATTAAATAATTTTTTGATTATAAATGCTTATATAATTTGTACAATTATTAAAAAATAATGACAATTCGTTTCTTTAACTATAACTAAATACTTAGTCTCACACTAAATATCCAATTAAGTAATACTGAATATTCAAAATTATAATTGAATCCATAGTCTCACAATTAAATACACAAAAAGATCATAACTAGCTAATCAAATAAGAATCTGCCATATAACATAGAATAACAATCTCAATCAAAAATTCTATAATACAAAAAGTTGTTTTCATGATTGAAACAGGGGAAGTTATTATAATCCCCATTCCTGACAAATACTTTTGTTTATAATTACCACTCAAGACGTATAATAAATAATAAAAATGTTCATTTATATAGCCTTCCAAACATTTATTCAATAATTCAACCAGTTATTCCCTAAGACAATTTTCTCACCACAATGCTGGAATCATTTTAATTTTAAGATAATAAATCAAACTCAAATATTCACATGGCTTCCTCCAGTAGTCAAAGCAAATCTATAAAAGAATATTAAATATTTAGGAACAATGTATATTTATTCATACAACTATTTAAATATGGTGAAAATATTCATGGAATAATTCCCAATTGGGTCTAATCATCAAATAGCATAACTATAATCCTAGGAAACTGTAGACTAAAGCCACTTGTTGGTTGCCCATACGGAGTGCCTCTGTGTCCTCTCTAGGTATCACGATTTATTGCAAAGAATTTTGATCTAAAATGAAAATAAGAAAATAATTTTATGAAGTCCTCTAGAGAGTTAACTCAACCCTATTCCAAAAAATTCGTTTATCAGAAATTTATTAAGATAAGAAATAGTCACATTGAATAATTGTGTTATGAATTTCTAAGTTTTAAGAGTGCAAAACTATAGTACCAGATAATTCTCTCCTTAACTATCACCAACTTCCCTCTAACTCCAAAATTACAAATTCTCTTATAACTTCAAAATTCAAGAAACTATTCAGCTAGATATACGATCCAAGAGTATGAGAAGGTAAATTCCAATTAGAAACAAAATTAAAGTTTAAATTTGGGTCAAATTAGCTCAAATGCAACAATTTCTCCACTTCTCTTCAACCTTGGAACCCTAAGTTTCTTTCTGTATTTCTTTGTTTTGTTCTAGTATAATTATTTAAAATCTCGAGCATTGGTTAGACCTATAATATGATCATTGCAGTCAATCATTCTCACATTGCCTCATCTGGTGGACCCGTTCTATCCAAATCATTATTATGTTTTATTCTCTCCTCTAATACCAGTTTTTCTTTTCTTTTGCATCATTTCTTGTGTCAAAACAGAATTCGTATATTCTAAAATCCAAATAAAAATGTGTAAATCCTTAGCTATTGAATATCAAAATTAGCGTTTAGAGTCAATTTTCGCACTCAGAAAATGTTTTAGGCCTTTGTATAGTCGATTCCCATCCAAAATTTCCTTTATCATTGCAGAGTCATTCTTACATGGCCTTATTTTTGGGTCAAATAACATATCCATGCATGCCTTGGAAAACATAACACGTGTAAAGTGAAAATATCATTCAGGCTTTTGAAATTTATTGAACTTTGTTTATTGCCATAGATAAATTTATAGTAATTTATAGTACATTAATTATACTTACAAGAAGAGATGCCAAAATTCAAACCACCACTAACAATTCACCTTCTTCCCACTAAAGTCATAAAAAGAATGAAAAATAATTTCTCCTAGAATTCAAGACATCCTAACACTTATGGTACATCCTACACCCCCATCGGTACAACCTATTTGATATATATACACAATATTTCACTTCCTTTTGGGACTTTTTATGTAGTTCTCATCCTATATAGTATTATCCACTTAGACCCGTTTAATTGGTGTTGTAAGGTTGGATTATATGTTTATACAATACGGTCTATATTTATCATGTATTTGGTGAAGATACTACATTGTAGGTTAACACCCGTATAATTCAATTAGGTGAAGAGTGGCCTCATTAGGCAAGATAAATAGAATTTATATAACAAATAAATTAGGATAAATAAAAAATTTTAAATAATCTTCTCATATTGATATACTTTTCAAAATAAAAAATATTAAAAGAGATAAATCAACATCAAAAGATATGCACTGTTTAAAAATATTCAAAATATAACTTCTAAAATAATAAAATAATTTCATTATAATATATATTCTAAAAAATTGGTTGACTAAAAAAAAATCTAACGATCAAATTAAAATTTGAGATAAATTACAAGAAGTTAAAAAAATATTATAATAAAAAAAATATCTCAATGAAAATAATTATTTGAGTGTAATTCAATTTAATTGATATAAGTGTAATATTTTTCACAAAAATAAATAATTCTATATATTTTTTATAATTTTGACATAAGTTTTACTCAAAGATATTTTTCAAATTTTGGAAAAGCAAAAACTACAGGAGATGATTAAGAAAATAATATTGATTAAAATTTTTTAATTTAAAATATGTCAAGGGTGAATATAATATAATATATTTTTATTTTAAAGGAGTATTTTTATATAGTCCAACTTGCTATACAATGCCACACCAAACGTTGTATTGTATAAATACTTTATACTATTAAGCCTTATCATATATAATACATATATAATACTATCACGTCGTATCTATACGTTGCACTAAATGAGGTCATAAGAGCCAACATGAAGTTTTGTATAACATAGTGAATAAAAGTATAAAATATTACTGTTACATCCAAAGAATAGCTTTCTCTATTTCTCAAAAAAGATATGGAGATCAATTAATAGAAATCTTCTTGATAAGAAATCTTCTTACCAAGGTTTTAAAATATTGTTGATAAGTCTAAAAGAGTGAAAAATGGAATAAATTAATATAAATACATGATTTTTCCTCTTTTTTTCTAGGCTTTTCTCTTGGTTTTACTCTTCCTTAACATTAAGCTCATGTCCTGTGAGGTATCAGATCACTAACTAAAATTATATTAGCTCATACAAGTATTCTTTTATGGTTTTATATTGTATTGATAATTAAAACTAAAATACTTAAATTACATAGGTGAAATTTCATCATGCTCTTCAACATTTTATCCTTAAGACAACATGTTAGATAAATGAAAAATCAAGAGGCCATTTAAATTCTTGCTAAACTTTTAGTTAGATGTATAGATGTCTTATTTTTTTCTGGTTCTATATATATGTGGATTACTAACATCATAAATTGTGTTATTTATAGGTGAAATACCATCTTCTCTTTTGAACATGCCTTCTTTGATAAAGATCTACTTTCAGTTTAACAGTTTACATGGTAATCTTCCACAAGAGATGTGTCATCAACTTCCATTGCTTGAAACTTTAAATTTAAATTCTAATCGATTTGAGGGAAGCATTCCAAACGCAATAAGTAACTGCACATCTTTGAAAGGGTTATATTTATATAACAACTTATTCACAGGTAACTAACTATACCCTTGTTCATCCATATCCATATATATGCCTAGCTTTGAAATGGTTCATGTGTTTGAATAATTTTTTTTTAAAATAGAAGGCAATTGTAATGGTGCTTAGTACATATCATATACAACACTTACTTCACTGAGTATGAAAAACATCCAATTTCCAAAAATTATAACTAAGGATTCAAACAGAAAACAAAAATCAATTATTCTTAGAAAGCCAAAACATCCATAATCAATTGAAGCAATTCAGGATTCAAATTAATTAAGTACTTGTATCTACTTACACTTAGCAACAATTATATTATAGTGGTTGATATATTATACATATAAACCCTAGTTTTGGATGTTATTTGAAAAGTCTTTTAGCTTAACAATTTGCTATTTTACATAAGGAGATCTTATTAGTTGGCGTAGCAAACAAACTAACAACTACACTAAACTTTAGAATTTAACTTATATATATATATATATATATATATATATATAAGCATTTTAACAGTTTTGGTCCTCCACGTTTGGGCCCTAAAAACTTTTAGTTTTTATCTTTTAATTTAAACACATTTATTCTCTTACGTTTTTATGTTTTAAAAAATATTATTAAAATTATCATAGTTAGATGATGAATCAGCTTATTTATTTGAAAAAATTTGTTAAATCAAATGAATTATGAATATATATATATATATATATATGATAGTGGTAGGTTCTCCCTCTAAGACATACTTACACATTCATGATTGATAGATTTGGTCCATAAATTTTTGTGTAAATTGGTTCTATCTAAAAAACTTTGTATTTGCTTGCTTGAAGTGTGGTCCAATTTTTGCTAAATCAATATGTCAACTTATCATCCTATAACTTTAATAAAATATATTTTTTAAGCTATTACTAATAATTAAAAAAATCAGGGACTAATGTGTTTAATTTAAAAGTTAAGGAACTAAAATCATTTGACCCGCAAATGTTAGTAACTAAAAGTGTTAAAATCCCTATGTATGTGTGAGTAAAACTGTATCATTTCAGTCAATTAATTCATTTATTTTTTAAATAATGCAACATAAAGAGCTGTAAAATAATGTATTGTACAATTAATATGATTGCTTTTTTTAGAAAAAAAAATAACTTTTAAAATAAGTAAATTACTTCTCCCTTCCTTGTAATATATTTTAATTATACGATTCTCCACATTATTATAAAGATATGCACATATATAATTTAAAAGTTAAAAAAATATTACAATTTGACCTAATTTTAAAGTTTACCTTAGTTGAGTAATTTATATGTATACCCTTTGTAAAAAAAAAAAACTTAGTAATATTAATGTAGAAGAAGAAAAAAAATACATTAAATAATTTTTAAAATCTTTTTTATAATCTATAATAGACAAATTTAAAGGTCCAAACACATTGAATAGTTTTTAAAAGCTTTTAATAATTAATAATAGGTAAATTTAAAAGTTCTCAAGAGGTATTTTAGAAATATAAGTTATATAAATTTGAAATGGGTCAAATTGTAGTATTTTTTTAATTTTTGAAGAATGTCTGTGTATATTTTATTAAAATATAAGGGAGAACCGTGTAATTAAGACATCTCTCGAGGAGAGTAATTTACTTTTTAAAATATTATATGTAAAAAAGCATTCAAAAAATTAATTATAAGAGAAGGTTAAAGGCAGATTTTTAGTTTGGTTTAGCCAACAATATGACCTACATTAAGTCCTCAAGCATGGGTTGCAATTTTCACTGAAACAGCATCAGTCTTAACCACCTTGGCTTTACACAATTTACCCTATTCGCGAAGCTGAGGGTATTCTTGTAAATATATATAATAACTGAAGCAACTAGTATCTGAGTTGTCCCTAAAATTAAGAGTTACCAAACAAAAAAAATTCTCTTTAACTTTTGAGGTAATTGGCAAATTGCAACAAAATTTTGAGTTACTTGATATATTATTAATTGTCCTATTGTAGTATCTTTGGTACACCACCACATTAAATCAATGAAAATATAAATACAATAACAAGTCTATTGTTCAGAGTCAATACTTTTGTTTTGAAAAAACAAAAACAACACTTCTATTAAAACTAACACTTCTATTTTATTCTAATAATCTTCTGCGTATATATGACTTGATCATGGTGAATAATAGAATTAAGAGTAAAATACATTTCCCTTTCCTGAGATATGCTTTAATTATACTCTCCTCCCATCTATTTTAAAAACATACACTCACCTCATTTGTAAATTAGAAACAAATTACAACTAAACCCAAAAAAGAAACTTTCGTTAAAGTTGTCTATTATCTTCTAGTCAAATGTTTAATTTTTCTAATATGACTAAATTACTGTTTTTTAAATTTTTACCTTCCATTAATATTGTGACTTATTTCATATAGTAGAAGGCAACATGGATAAATGATCTTTAATCCAGACATTCAGTTATAGTTTATTCCTCTAATTATTATAAATATAAAAATATTTAATAAAATAAATATTATTAAAATTTTTAGAATAAATAATAAATTATATAAAAATAACATAATTATATAAAAATATATAATTTAAAAAATATAAATAGATAATATTAAATAATCTATAAATAATAGACATTAACCAAAATTAAGATTTTCTTTTCTTCTGCTTCAAAAAAGTATTACTTGAAAATTTTAAAAAAATATATTTGAAAAAAGTTTATTTTTAAAACAGAAAAAAATTCAAGTAATAATATTTCTAAAAAGAAAATTTTTTCAAGTTATGATATTCTTAAAACAAAAAATATTTTTCAAGTAATGTTATTTTCAAAACAAAAAAAGTAATTTTTTCAACTAATTATATTTTTAAAATAGAAAAAAGGAAAAAACCTTTTTCAAGCAATGATACTTTAAAAAAAAGAAATTTTTTTAACTAATTATATTTTTAAACAAAAAGAATTTTTTTTATTCTCAAAACAAAACAAAAAGAACAAAATTTTCTCATTCATCTTCTCATTACAATACTCATCTTCTTGTTGAGTCATGTTAGGGTCTTGGAAGTGAGAGAGAGATTGGTAAAAAATAACTTTATCATTGATTTTTTTATTTTTTTTAAAAAATAATCTTAATGGAATTTTCTTAACAGATTTAGGTTAGAACCTTAGAGGGTAAGGAAGTATATATTTTCAAAAAAAAAAAGGAAAAGAAATGTAATTAAAGTATCTCTCAATGGAGAAAAGAGTATTTTACTCTAGAATTAATTGTGTCAAGATTATTAGCATAAACAACATGCTAATATTACAACGTTTTTTGATCTGGTTTTGAGAATTAATTTTATAAAGTTAAATTGATTAAGCCAATTGGAAGCAAATTGATTTTTTGTTTAGTAGATAGATGGGAGAGTGAGAATTTAAACTCTTAATTTTGGAGTTATTTTAACATTTAGTGCTAGTAAGAGTGTCAGTTGAGTTATGGTTCATGGTTTATTCTTATCATTAACATTGTCTTGCATTCAATAATAAGAACAAAGCAACATTGACATTGTCCACCTATTAAATAACTAATTCCACTTTGCACGAATATATTAAACTTTATTTTGTAGATTATTATTTATATTGTTGTCAATTTTTAAAACAAGAATATCCTTTATTAGGAAAATATATATGAATCTCTTATAAAAATTAAAAATACTATAATTTAACCTAATTTTAGTTGATTGTGTAAGAGATTTGATGAAACTTTGCTCTTCTTCTCACCCGCTGGTCTGGTATCTCAATCAATAAAGGAAGAAGAAGAAAGAAAAAAAAAAAATTAAAGGGCATTATGATCAATCCACAATTTAAAAATAAAATATTTGCGATTTTAATGAAATCAGGACATTTTTTAAAATATTTTTAAATGACTAAAATGTTTTTTAAAGAAAATGCGTGTATATTTTATAATAAAAAAATAATTATATAATTAAAATATTTCTCAAGGATAAAAAGGATGAGTCATTTATTTTAAAAATAATAACAAAACAAAAGGTGATTGACCACTAATAAGCAAGAACTTGGTCAGAGCAACGTTGTAACTATCATACTATCATAATAGTCAAAATTGGATTTCAATTCAATTCATTTTCAATAATGAATTGAAATTTATAAATATGTCTCAACTCTTAAAACTTTTTATGGAGAAGTTAAAAGCAATCAGACCTATACTCTCTCATTATTATGATTGGTTATAACTCTCTAGACCGAGAAAAAGTGCACACATATATAACTAAAACATATTTGGCCTCTAACATGAATATAAAATAATTTGAAACTTTGAAGCTAACATTCATGAATATTGTAAATTAGTTTTTATGAATAACAATTTAGGAGAATCACACTTTTTAGTGTTAATCCCTCATTCTTGCATTTTGTTTTTCTTCTTTTTATAAGAATGCTAACATTGTTGATCAGTGTAAATCATTTGCAACATGTTATACAACTGATTTTCTTAAACACACCAACAATGCTACAAATACTAATGTAAAATATAGATATATATCACTTGTTTTCTCCCTCCTAATTTATATGTACAAATCAACTTAAATAAGAAAATATTGAATATTTACTAAATTAATAAGATTGTGTAATTTCTTGAAAAATAATCTTACGCATTCATATACTATATGCATATTTATGCCAATAATATTACCCCTTTTTTTTCCTTTTAAAATTTAATATCCTTATACATGATCTTTCTCATTGGTTTGTGCTTCCAGGTTCTATACCCGAGGAGATAAGCCAACTTGATAAACTTGAGATATTGGAATTGTCAGATAACAAATTGAGTGGACATATTCCTTTAAATATTTTCAACATTTCAACATTGACTGAACTGGCTCTTGCAAACAATTCCCTCTCTAGCTCTCTTCCATCGTATATAGGACGTGGCCTTCCCAATCTAAGGCTACTATATCTGTATGAAAATGAACTTGTTGGAAAAATTCCAAAGAGTATATATAATGCTTCTAATCTCATGCAATTGGATCTATCGAGGAATAAATTTAGTGGAGTTATACCCAATACACTTGGAGATTCAACCAACATGTTCAGATTAGATTTATATGGGAATAAATTGAATGGGCACATTCCTACTACAATTAACAAATTACAAGGTCTTCAATATTTGAATCTTGACTACAATAGATTGCAAGGCTCCATCATAGAAGAACTTTGCCAAATCAAAAGTTTGAGTGAGTTGCATCTAGCCAATAACAAGCTTTCTGGATTTGTACCAACTTGCCTTGGAAATCTTGTTTCTTTGCGAAAGCTTGACTTGAGCTCTAACAAATTGATTTCCCAAATACCATATACTCTTTGGAGTCTCAAAGATATCTTGCAGGTAAACTTATCCTCCAACGAATTGAGTGGATTTCTTCCACTTGAGATTGGAAATTTGAGAGCACTTACACTATTGGATTTGTCAAGAAATCAGATTTTAGGAAATATTCCCACAACAATTGGTGGCTTGCAAACTTTAACTCTATCTTTAGCGCATAACAAACTACAAGGGCCTATTTCCAAATCACTTGGCGGCATGATAAGCATAGAGTTCTTGGACCTTTCTCAAAATTATTTGTCTGGAGTGATTCCAAAATCCTTAGAGTCACTTGCTCATCTTAAATACCTTAATCTTTCTTACAATGTCTTGCATGGAGAAATTTCAAATGGCGGTCCTTTTACAAATTTTACAGCTGAATCTTTTACGATGAATAAAGCTCTTTGTGGGAAGCCCTAACTTCTTGTCCAACCATGTAGAAAAGGAGGTAGGCAAAAGGCAGCTAAAGAGAAGCTTTTGATCAAATGCTTATTGCCTATCATGTTGTCAACCATTTTGGTTGTTTCATGCATAATCTTCCTAAAGTGTAAAAGAGATTATGATAGTGATTCAACCGATGAAGATTTAATAAACTTAGAGATGCCAATCAGGATATCCTACTATGAACTTCTTCAGGGAACAAATATGTTCGACGAAAGTAATTTTCTTGGTAGGGGCAGTTTTGGATCAGTATACAAAGGAATGCTTTCAAGTGGAAATATAGTTGCAATTAAAATATTTAATTTAGACTTGGAAGAAGCATCAAGGAGTTTTGATACTGAATGTGCTGCTATGTGCAATTTACGTCATCGTAATCTCATTAAGATCATCAGTAGTTGCTCAAATGCTTATTTTAAATCTTTAATAATGGAATTTATGCCAAATGGGAGCCTGGATAGATGGTTGTATTCTCACAACTATTGCTCAGACTTCTTACAAAGATTGAATATAATGATTGATGTGGCATTTGCATTGGAGTATCTTCATCATAGTTTTTCAACACCAGTAGTTCATTGTGATGTAAAGCCAAGTAATGTTTTGTTGGATGAAGATATGGTGGCTCATCTTAGCGATTTTGGTATTGCCAAACTATTAGGTGAAGGGCAATCGGAAATTTATACCAAGACCATGGCTACACTTGGCTATATTGCACCAGGTGATGATTTCATGATTTTTATTATATATATTTTTTAATTTATAGCCACTCTTGCATGCCTTTATGAAATGACACCATATTCTAATGCTATACAAAATCTCATACCATTTTGTTACCTTTCTATCATGTTAATATTTGAAGAAATCTATATAAGAGATTAGAAAATTTTCATCATAAAAATTATACTTAAGCTAACGTTATGGCATTTTGACTTACAATTGAAATTAATTGACATGTAGAGTATGGATCTAAAGGAGTTGTTTCCATGAAAGGAGATGTGTATAGTTATGGTATTATGTTGATGGAAATGTTTACAAGGAAGAAGCCAACAGATGACATATTTGTTCAAGGACTTAGTTTGAAAGGTTGGGTTAGTAATTCAATGCCAGATTCAATAATTCATATTGTGGATTTCAATTTGTTGCAAGGAGACAATCAAAATATTGGTGATATATTACCATATATATCATCACTTTTTGAATTAGCCTTAAATTGCTGCACTGATTTACCTGAAATACGAATCAACATAAGAGATGTTGTGGTGTCATTAAACAAGATCAAGATTATGTTTATGCAAATGGTAGAGGCACCATGAGTTTGGATAAGCATTTTGTAATTTTTGCTTTTACCTTTCCTTTTTAATTTCTAGGCTGAACCTTAATTTGTTGCAATATATATGCATTAAATATATGATTTTATATTGTATGCTTATTACCACGAATATTTATGCTACTATAGTCTAGCAATCCTACTAGTATGAATTTCCTATCTTTCTATATTTCAAAAACAAGCAATTTATTTATTTTTATCAAATAAGCAATATTTTTATTAAAAAATAATTATTAATAAAAAAATTTGTGCAGACTAAAGAAATAGACAACTATGGGAATGAATATGAAGTTTCACTCAAAGGAGAGTTTACTGTATGAAATACAACAGCTACTTTAATTTTTAAATTTGAAATGAAAGTTGGATCCATATCCTTTTTTTTTTTTCTTCTCTCACCATTTCTTAAAATTAAGTTATAAAGAATTATTATTTTAAAAAATGAGAGAAAATTTTGAATAATTAGTAAAATAGTATCAATTGCTCTACCCAAGATACATATTTATGTAAAAATATATTTAGGGAAAATTCGGTTCTCCTGGCTTAATTGACCCAATTTTGTTAGTTAATAAAGATTGCAATGAATTGACCCACTTCTACAAATCCACCTTGTAATTTTAAACTTTATTTTAGTTTTGTTCCCTTAGTGCATAACTACTCTTGACATTTTTTTTTCTTGCTAAGTGGCACGTGCATTCAAAAAATGATATAGTTTTTATTTATTTCTAGTTGGAGGGCTATGCTGTCTTTATTTTGTGTAAATGGACAATGTAAGTAACAAGAGTTAAAAAGTAATAACACTCAGCAATGCCCTCAATTTATCTTTTCTGTTTTTCCTCTTTGCAATTTCTAGCAATCCATAAAAAGCTTTATAAATTGATACCATATAAGTTATGTACTGATGTTTATGGCATGAAAACTTGCAGGGGAACTAGGTGAGCAGTGAGGATAATTGTATTAATACATATTATGAAAATTTGCAATTTTTACTAGATTAGTTTATGTGTTTGTACAAATGGATCAAATGGATATGCGATTTCAAACATAAATTTGGGGTTTGAAACTATCGAAACTTGGGAAAAATTCAACTTTTTTCTGAGGAGAGGCTGAGATTTGAAGGTTTGAGGTAAAATTCTGCCTCAGTCTAGTACTTTAATTCTTCAATTTTGAGTTGGATTTACTCTTCTATAACATTAAATACCAAGTACATATTAAATAAAGAAAAAGATATTAAAAAATGTAATTACAACAAAATATCATAAATACTTTATTAAATAAAGGAAAAGATATTATATTGATATTTATAAGTTATTCTCTACAAGGTATGTATATTTTAAAAGTGATGTATTATAAATTCATTAGAAATAGTATCAAGGGACATTGGGTAAAATTATAAATAATATCACGTTGTTATTTTTTGTATAACATATTAAACAATCATTATAAAACTAATTACTCATTTAATTACACAAATAAATTTTTATATTGATAAGGATCTTTTTACTTTTGTAATTACTATAAGTAAAATTAATACTAACTTCAAAAATTAATACATCGTTAGAGAAGTAATATATGTTTTAGGCTTTTTCGGTTATGAGTATTCATATTCTTATAGTAACAATTTAATCTTTTAATTTTTAATTTTTCTTATAATTTTTATTGTAAGACACAATTTAAAAAAAAAATAAAAAATATATTTTTTATACTTTTTCTTGCTTTTATTATACTTTATTTTTTGATTTATTTTGAATATTTGTGTTAAAAAAATTTTTATTTTTGTTTTACTTTTAATATTTTTTAAGATTCTTTTAAATTTTCTTAAAATATAAATTATAATAAAAATATAAAAACTAAAAAAAATAAAATGCTACTCCTACTCTTGGAGTAGCGCCGTTGTTTTAACAAATTGACACAAGCAGATTGATAACCCATCTTCAAAGGTCATGTGGGTAATATTTTCTCATACTCAAACCAATTTTTGGAAATACAGATAGCTGCTCTACCATTCTCTGTGCCCAAAGTCCAATCTTTCATTGATTATGTAAATAACCAAAATCTCTCACAAGTTGCCTTCGAATATATTTTCAAATCAATGAATATGTCTCTTTACGGGTTCTCTTCCTTCTCTATGTTCTCGTTTTTACACATTAGTACTCTGCTTTTAACCGTCTGTTTTGCTGGAGATCCAGTTGTTTATAATGAGTTCCGCCTCTACTACACTACCGTCCTCTTGGTAGAGGACCTGTAATATCTCCTTAAACTAAATAAGGCTTTCATTTGTCCATAACAAGAGAAGTTCAAAAAACAAGTATTAATTAGAATATTTCAAATAGGATTTGCTATATTAGATATTTGTTGAAATTATTAATTATTTTTTCATTTGTTTTGTTTTTGGTGCAATATCAATTCTTATCTAATTAGATTGAAGGGGGAGGAATGGATCCATACCAGCTGAATCAACGACCTCTCTTTGGCAGTCATTGGTATAATTAATAAGCAGCCCACAACTTAACATATTGTAAAATTAGTTAATAATGGATCGAAGCACTTCGCTCAAAAGGTTTAAATTTTGATTATTGCTGCCAGCAATTTCCTTACTAGGCTATTTGTAACTAGAAGGGTAATATAAAAATGCAGTATTGGTAGACTGAAGAGACAATATAAGAATACAATTATTAATCTAAAACCGAAATCTTAACTGACATTTACTATGAACAAGACGACTCTAGCTGACTTGATTGTTGGAACTCTCATTAGAGCCACCGCTCTTGTTGGAGACTAACTTCGTTATCTTCACCCAAAGTCCATGATTTCTTTTTTCTTCTTCCATATTAATAATCATTCTTAACCACACAAGACCAACACAGATTATATATATTAAAAAAATACAAATATACATATTTCATAGTTTTCACAATGAAATTTCTGTGAAGAAAAAGTGACGGTGCAGCCAAAATTTAATATACTCCAACAAATGAAAAGATGAAAAACCAGCTTGTCACTTTAAATTTATTATCTCTTATTTCGTTACACTGGAAAGTATCATAACACAAACTTATATGAAATCCATGCTGATTTCATTTTAGTTTTTCCTTAATGAGATTGATTCTCAAATGTTTTTCTACTACCATTTACACAACAACTAGCTAGCATGCCATTATACTGCTATTGGTCCCTCATAAATATACTAATCACCAATTGTGTTACCAAGCTTTTCATAGAATTTTAAAGTCATGTGGGTAAGTGGGTAATTTCTTACTTATTTCATTAAAATTAGAAAAGCTCTAAGATGGAGAATTCCAAGTTTTCTAAATTTAAAATCACGTCAGAAAAAATTTTCTATTTCTAGAAAATAGAAATGAGAGTAAAAGCTTGAATTTTATTTTTTATCCAACATCTTAGTAGGGTTTATTCTCATTTCTTTAATTATAGTATTATAAAATAATAGCCGCGAGACTCTTTTTCTTCCACGGCTACCAACTCCATCATTTTATTTTATAGTATTATAAAATAATTGCATGCATGCAGCCATGGCCATTGGTGGTCATGATATTTTGCAAAGAAAGAGGAAACTGAGTAGGGATGGCAATTTGAGCAAGTATTTTGGATATTTGATGATGGGTGAGGCTAATGGCACTCCTAAATGATTATTAGCACTCATCTGTAACAAATCTTTTAATGGATTTTTACAAATATCCCTTTACTAACTTATTTTTTATATTAATTAAATATTTGATTAATTTATATTTAAATTATCTATTCACACTCTTAATCAAATTTACTCACTTATGCAATTAAATTTATTCTTTTATTAAATAAATATTTAATTTATTTACTTATTATTCTTCTTCCCTATTATTCTTCTTTTTCACAAAGTTAAAGTATTTTAGTTTTTCACATAATCCAATGAAGACAGAACATCAAAATATTGATAAAAATAAATATGCTGATAAAATTATTTGCCCTAATTATAAAAATAATCCTGAGAACAATAAAACGAAAATACCAAGACCTATGTTTTTTGTTTCTTTTGGTCTAAGTAGTGTTCATATTGAAGTTGTAAAATGGAGCTCCGCTGACCGAACTAGTCGGACACAACTCCGAAAATTAAATGAGTTGTGTTGGCATATCATTAGCAAATGATGAAAAGCCCATCCCGTCTTGTTAGTCCACGAGCTCAGGCTCAGGTGAGCTGTGTGGGGCTGTGGGCTAGCACAGCAAGTAAAAAAATTTTATTTAAAAAAAAAACATATTGTAGCATAATATAATGACTTTATTTGAATTGGTAAGTTTTTTAATATTTGTAGATTTATTTTAGTTTTTCTTTTGTAAATGATGGAAGTTTTATTAATTAACAATAAAAGGGAGGGAAAATATCTCCAGTAACGGAAGGGTAAGATAAT
>JASKGM010058343.1:0-18341 GCA_034509205.1 Ceratonia siliqua | reverse complement strand
TTTTCCATTAATAAATTGATTAAAATATATATATATATATATATATATATATATATATATATATATAGACACACATATAGAATAAATATAATAATAAAGAAATAAAAAATGAATTTGCATAAAAAAAAGAGCAAACCTAAAAGCCCCATTCACCTTTCATTTTGATTGCCAGCATACCCCTCTCCCTACTTTTTTTTTTCTACCTCTGAACACTCTCTTTGGCACCAAAGAATCCTATTTTTCCTATCTACCTCACCCTCTCGATATTTCATTTCCCCTACTATGGTGTTCTTCATGAAGGCATCCCCAATCTGCTACTGGTGGCGGAGGGCATGAGTCATTCGTGGTGGATGTTGTAGAAATTGGAAATCACCGAGCAGGTTCTTCACTCCATTTCTTCTACTAGAAATTTCGCACCAGCAATAAAGATGCTCCTCCTAACAACCAAACACCGTGTTATCCTGTAAGTTTCAAAATTGCTTTCATATCCAGTGAAGGATTTATCCCCTTCAATGTGGTGACATGCATGAATTTGTATATGAGTGATTAAGAAATTTAATCAGACTATTAGCTTAGTAATATTCTGGTTGAGTGTAAATTTTGTAGTTTTTTAGCTCTCTTTTTACATATTACAATAACCTCTATGTTTTTATGAAATTTGATGCCTATTTTCTGGAAATTTTCTAGCTGAATACATGCCCTTGATAAATATCATTGATTGCTATTTGAAATCTGAGGATATTGTTTCAGAGTTTTACAAAAAAAAAATTCATTTTTTAGATAAAATTTCTTTGTTCTAGTGGTTGTCCTAGCAGAGATTTGAGTGAAGCATTTAGCCCCTTATCCTCTTATTTTTAAACTGTTGTGTTGTGATTTAAAGGGAAGAATAAACATCCATTGGTAATCCTTTGAAATAGGGGATTTAAATTCCACCCTAGGCCTCTTTTCTTCCGTGGAGAACTTTAGTTCATGTTCATTCTAATTCTAATTCTCTTTCTCGACTGAGGTTGTGTGTTAATTTGGTCCTTTTTCCCGTTGTTCTCAAATTTGTAAGTAAAGGCATATGTATATGGGAATCTTGGGATGACCATTATATCATATGTATATGCATATTTTCTCATTTAGGGATATTAGAACCAAATCCTTCAAACCCTTTACAATTGTGAGGGCTGACCTCTTTGTTCATCCAAGTTGAATGGTTTGAGCCTAAGTATCAAATTTTCAAGCTAGTCTATGCGTGGAACTCTCTATTCTTGATTATAATGTCTTCTATATATATCTGTATGAATGTTATCTATTTTTTGTGATAGCTAACTCAAGTAATTTATATTTAAACATGCTGGATAATTTTTTTTTAAGCTATGTTGTTGTTTTGGAAACGTCTCAAATAGATTTTATGCATGATTTTTACACATGCCATGATATATATATAAATATAACTTATACATTACTAGGACCCAGTATGTGTTTGATAGGTTCCTTAAAGAAGTGTTTGTATTGTTTTTATACGATGGATGTGTATTTAGATGAGCATGAAACCTATTGTATATGATGTGACATCCATACATATAGTTTTCTAGAACTTTTTCATTGGATGGATTTCATTGCTACTTCCATAGTAGTACCCTTGGTGCACCTAATTTCACATGAGGTCCAAGGACTATAGACCTAGAAATTTATGTTTATACAGGTTGTTATAGGAAACTTGTACTCTAGCATAGTTTGTTTATGCTCACCGGGTCCTTGTGACTTACCCTCGTTATCTAAATTTTTTCCAGATTTAGCAGTTGTGCCACCTTTAGCTAACCCTTCAATAAATCAAAGTCTAGCTACTTGAGAGTGGTAGGTTTCCCTGAGGAACAAGTGGTGTGATCTCAAGGGTCATGTGTAGTTTGAATTGGGGCTATAACTTTGAATATGATATTTTTGTTGTGTCTTTCTATAGTGAATTACTTTTATTTTGACCATGGAACCCTTTTAAATTGCATGGTGGGTTTATCCGCCTTTGTTGCTTGCCTAGTTGTATTGGGATATGTTCAATTTTCGAGGGATACTCAGTCAAATTTTTTTTGAATCTTTCTTAAATGGTCTTTGAAGCTTATTAAATATTTGAAATTTTCTTTCAAATGAATTGGTTTTTCAAGTTGTACATGCATTCAAATGTAGGCTAGTAGAGTACTACTTGTTCGTGGTTCTCTATGCCAATCATGTTCCTTAAAATGAGGCATGACATAGTGTAATTATTGTACATATTCAAAGTCACTTAATTATTTATTAAATTTTTGGGCTATTGACTTGTTCAACCAATGATGAATGATCCAATTAATAGTATTAAAATATCAATGACCATTCTAAGGTAGTAGGTTTCAGTTTTTAAGTCCCTATCAATATACTTACGTTACATCATTATATTTTCAATAGTAAACGAACGTGACTACCGTTATGCACATTCTATCATTTTCATATTTTAGAAATTATATGTATCTTGACAAGTAATATTTGTGAATAGTGTATATAATAAAAGTAGTATTCAATTGATAATAATTTGCACTTTGGTTTTTTAAATCCCAATGGCAATAAAGTTACTATTTAGTGATTTAAATTAGTATAGGTTTTAGTTTATCCAATGTTTAGGTAGAAATACAAATAGAGATATAAAGAAAAGTTTTGTTATTTAATGACAGATATAGAAATACAGGCATTACTTTGGAATTACAAGTTATGGGGACACATGCGATGGCCACAAGCTTGATGATGTGGCTTTGTGGGTTCATCCTTTATAATTTATATTTCTCCCTTCACTTGTGTTAATGTCATATTTAGTATTATAAAATAAAAAAGAATTCATTCTATCTTTAAACAGATAAAATTTGATATTACCTCTGTTGAAGACAAAAATTACTGTTATTGTGATAGGATACATATTTAAGTATTTAAATTTTTTTTGTTTGCAATAGCCTTGCTATCTTTTCATTTATCTTATGAGCTGATTATGTTTCATTTGTAATTTTTGACTCTAGCATATTGCGGTAGGAAGTGTCTTTCATTACCCCAAGTTTCCTTCATTCTTTCAAATACCACAAGTTTCCTTCCTTCAAGGAGGTAAGTTTCTGCTCATCTATTGCTTGCTTCTTATTTCTATTTATTTATTTTATTTTGTGAGCTATGATTGGCATGTTTCAAAGTTTGATTTCAAATTTTAGCAAAATATATTGTGCCTTACTGTTTCAAAGATGGATTTGATCTTGGTATAACTTTCCAGTTCCCAAAAATGATCTTGTTCCTTGTTGCTATTATGTTCCAATTTCTTGTTCCATTGGTGTTCAATTCTGAATGTGTTCTTGTTAAAAAATATATATGATGTTATTTCATGTTTCGTGTTATTGGGAATAAATCACAGATTATGTAAACTTTCTAAATCCAAAGGAGGTGAACTATAATTTAAATTGTAATGATGTCTTATGGGAAAGTATTTTAAAGTGTAATATTATAAGCTAAGGTATTTTTTGAAAATTATTTCAGTTGTAAGCTCATCTAGAATTTGAAGATTGGTTAGGAATTTGCATAGGTTGTGTTGTAATAAGTGTGTTATGTGTAGTATTGCGTTTATGGTTGGTTAATTGTATTGTCTTTACTATTTAAAGCCATAGAGGCTATGACTAGTTGAATGATGCATTGTACACCCATTTATCTTATGGGGCGTACCCTTAGAATGTCCGTATTTCAGGGGGGAACTCTGCCCAAATTTTTGTTAAAATAAAAATTTTTGTGTTGTTTGTTGACTTGTTCATAGGTAACAAAATGAAAATCCTTGCACATAGAATGAGGATTTATAATAGGCTTGTTCAAGATGGAAGTGAATATACTGATGATTTTTTGAATGGCATGGTAGCACTTATGAACTTTACTTGTTAACATCCAATATATTTGACTGAGGGAGTCATTAAGGGTCCATGTAAACGGTGTAAGAATGAAAAATACTTAACCCTAGATGAGGTGAACGTTCATTTATTTCAAAAGGGTTTTATACCAAGATATGGGTATTGGACATCACATGGAGTGGAAGCACCTCAAATTAGCCAGGATTTTGATATGCACTCAGGGTGCATTAAGTAGTTGCGTAATGGGTGATTATAACTTTAAGGTTGGTTAATCAAGTGGGCAGTGATGTGAAAAAAATGTGGAAGAGCCTCTCTTTATGAATTATGAACATATAAATAGATACCAAGGCATGGTGTTTGATGCTGCTGGTTTAGGTTTTGGGTAGCATTTTGAACACAATGTAGAGGAGCCTCTGAATATAGGTGCTGCAATGTTTTATGATATGTTGAAGTTTACTCAACAACCATTATGGCCAAGATGTACAAATTATTCCAAATTGTCTGTAGCTGTTAGAATGTTGAACTTGAAATCTGATTATAATATGTCCTAATGATGCTTTGATGCAATGTCACAATTTATGAATGATACAAACCACCTTAAAAACAAGATTCCAATTTATTTTAGAAGAGTTAAGAAGCTAGTGTCAGGGCTTGATCTTACATACAAAAAAATTGTTTGTTGCATTAATGGGTGCATGTTCTATTACAAAGATGATAACAATTTGAGGGAGTGTAAGTTCTATCAAGAACCTCATTACAAACCACATAGTGCACAAAAGCAAACAAGTAAAGAGGTTCCCTGCAAGAAAATGCATTACTTGCCCTTCATCCCTAGACTTCAACAGTTGTATGCTTATGGTACTTCTGAGGAGCATATGAGGTGGCACTACAAAAATCACAGGGAAGAAGGTGCCTTGTGTCACCCTTTTGATGGACTTGCATGGAAACATTTTGACTAAACACATCCAAATTTTGCCTCAGAACCTTGAAATGTTACACTCGGCCTATGTTCGAATGGTTTCATAGCTTGTAGGCAATCAGGATCACAATACTCTTGCTGGCCAGCAATTATTACCCCATACAATCTTTCACTAAGTCTTTGTAGTTCCATTAATGTGACAATAAACGATTTTTCTGCATATGGTATGTTGTCGGGATGGTGCACTACTAGAAAATTAGATTGCCCCGTATGCATGGAGCAGTCAAAAGCTTTCACACTAAAACACATAAGGAAAAACTCTTCATTTGATTGTCACCATCAATTTTGCCTTCCAATCATGTTTTTTTTGAAGAAACAGAGATGCTTTCTACAAAAATAGAATAGAGAAATGCATGCCTCCTCCTAGATTAAATGGGGACCAAGTGTGGGAAAGGGTTTGTTTCCTTTCAAAGATAACTAAAATAGGACCGTGCCATTTTTCAGGATATGTGGTATCCCATAATTGGGCAGAAAGAAGCATATTTTGGGATTTACTATATTGGAGGAACAACCTCATTCGACATAATCTTGACATTATGCACATAGAAAAAAATGTATTTGACAATGTCTTCCACAGTGTTATGGACAACAAGGAAAAAACCAAGAATAACACAAAAGCAAGAATGGACTTAGCAGAGTATTGTAGACGAAGGGATTTGGAATTGCAACATAATCCCAACAGGACATGGACAAAATCCATGGCTAAGTTTACTTTGTCATTGGAACAAAAATGCTAAGTATGTGAATGGGTGAAGGAGTTGAAGATACCCGATGAATATGCCTCCAATTTAGCTAGATGTGTGAATACAAAGGAAGCAAAACTTTTTAGGATGAAGAGTCATGATTGTCATGTTTTAATGGAATGTCTTCTTCCAATTGCCTTTGGTATACTTAATGGTGTTACGGGAGGATCATTTGTTATAATTGGAACAAAACATTGTTGTTCTACTGTGTAAGTTAGAGCGTATATTCCCACCTGGATTCTTTGACTCCATAGAGCACCTACCAATTCATTTTCCATATGAAGCTAGGGTAGGTGAACCTGTTCAATAATGTTGGATGTATCTGTTTGAAAGTTAACCAAATTTTGTTATTGAATTGTCATGTTAGGATATTTTAAATTACTTATACTGTGTGTTGAGGTTGAACATATATTGTGTTATAGGTTCCTCAATAAGATTAAAAAAAGGTGAAAATCAAAGCACATATGAAAGGCTCAATATGCCAAGCATACTTGGTTCAAGAGATGTCATATTTTTTCTTCCATTATTTTGATTCACAAATCCAAACAAGTACAACTAGAGTTGGTCGCAATGATGATGGAGTTTAAGGTGATGAAATGCAACCAATTTTATCAATCTTCAACTATCATGGTCGCACTGCTAGCAAGTACACAGATAGATGGCTAGATGATAGAGAAATCGCTATAGCCCATCTACATGTTCTATTAAACTCTGACGAGGTCAAACCATTTCTCGAGTAAGTAGAATGCCAATAGCTCACTCATTATTCCTCCCTAATGGTTGAAAACTAATATGTTAATGTCTTCATTTGCAGTATTTACGTCAAATGCTTGAAAGATGCTTATAGTAATATCATTGATGACATCATTGATAAATAGATAGAATCTAACTTTTCACGATAGTTTCAGGAATATGTAAGCATTAATCAACATATCATGTCACATAATTCTTATTTGTATGACCTCTCAATTGGATCTTTGAGAAAGGCAAGCCATGGTCCATTTTTTATGTTAATGGAATCAAGTTTTGACCTTTTGTAAGGGGTGAAGGAAAAAGAACATACAACAATGGGGTGTGTGTTGGTGGCATCGGTCAAGGTGAAAATTCAAATGACTGTTATAGTGTTCTTAAAGAAATTCTTGAATTGGAATGACCAAGACAACCTATTAAGAGGTTAGTATTGTTTTACTGTGATTGGTTTGATTTCTCGAAGCATGAGACGAAAGTGCATAGACAATACGACATGTTGAGGTTCGAAAAAGCCAAAGATATGCAAAGTTTGTTTTATATTTCCCTCAATAGCAAATCAAGTTTATTATGCATTATGTTCTGGTTGGTACATGGATAACATTAATTGGCTAGAGGTAATCAATACAAAACCAGGGTGGACTGTCGACCAAAAATACACTTTAGAGGTGGCATACCAAGAAGATCATTCTCATCCTCATGTGATAATGGAGGATAACTCACCTACAGAATTACATGATGATGAATCTAATGGGGAAGAGGTAGTAGAGGTAATTAGGATGGAAGAAGATCATTTCATTTGAGATGATGAAAATAAAGAGGTTCCATCAAATGAAGATGAAGAAGTAGAGTTCATTGATAGCGATGAGGATGAGGACACGTGATGTAAAAAGATTGTACTATCATATATATTATTGTTAATTTGATGAATAAAATATAATGTCTCTTTGAGTAATAAGTGTTGCATTGTTTGTTACTATTTTATACTTCAATTTAAGTATTCTTTTTAGCTTTCAATATATTACATATTTTTACTAATTCTGTTATTGACAACTTCGTTATAAGATTAATGGAGTCTCGTAAAGTTGAAAAATCAAGTAAGAGACGACTTTTAACTTCATCGACCATCTCACACCTGCCTATCTCACACTCACCTATCTCACAATCGCCCATCTCACAATCGACCTTCTCACAACCGCCACAAGTTTATATTCCCCCTATAATTCCATCATCCCTTCTCCTATATCAAGATATCCCACCCCAAACTGCCATACCATACCCTCCTTAACCCTAACCAACTTATCAGACACTGAGCATGTCTTCTAGCTTGATTGGGGAAGCATAGGGTGACAATCATCTTGGATTGAGCCTGTAGATATGGGTGAAATTTCTCGTTCTTATAATTTTTTGTATTGTTTATGCATTTTTAAATTAATGTTAATGACTTATATTTTATTTTGAATAGGTTTGATCCACACAGTCTGATGATTGATGGCATAGGTTCCTAAACCATCATGGTAAGTTTGAGGTAGCTAAACCATCATGGAAGCAGTTTTATATAACCACTTAGGATATGTGGTTCAAAAAATTCAAGGTAACAACAATAAAAACTTTCATTTAACAATGTGCATGCATTGATTGTTAACTTTGTAAATGTAATATCTCTAACTTATCCTTATATGTTTGTTACAATTGCTGAAAGGGTTTAGGTGGGTGCCTCACCATACTGGCCAAATTCGTCACAATTTTGGGAAAAGAGATTCATATAAAATGAGCCAAACTTTTAAACGATTCGGGACCACATCGACACAAAGCCAGTTTGGATGGGGGGCACTGTATAGGAAGAGATGAAAGTTTATTGGGAGTTTGATAGGTTCTAAATGAAGTCACAATCAAAATAGAATGAATCATGATTCTTGTGCGAGTCCCTCACTTCATATTGGTGGTTCCATACCACATCGTGTCAATTGTAAAAGAATAATGGTAAGATTATATTTTCTTTTCTTACTGCCAAATTTATTAGTATGTCTAATGTTAATAACAAAAATTTCTTTTTTTATCAATTACAGAAGGCTGAGACTAGGACAGATCCTTCACTATCAGATTTTTATTTTCATACCATCGAAAAAAGAAGGATCAAAGTTGGGTCGATGATTGTGCTATAACAGCTTATGTAAGTAGTTGCTAAATATTAAATGTATTTAAGTTTAATATTCTTGCCATTATTAATTTAATTTTTATGTTATTTTTGTAGGAAAACTTTGAAAAGAGAAGGGTTGAGCTGTCTTCTCAAAGCTCATTGGTAGATGGAGGAGATACTTCAGATGGCAGTCAACCATTAGTTACTGTGCCATCTGATATGGACATATGGTTGGATGCAATTGGTGGGAAGAAGAAAGGGAGGATCTTTGGCATTGGATCTGTGGGTCAGATGTTCAAAGGATCTTCCTCTTCTAGTTCAACAACCTATATGTCAAGCATTCCTAATAAATTTGATCACCTCAAAAGGAACCAAGATGAGTTGCAAGCTCAATTAGAAGAAGAATGACAACATAATGCCACAATGAGAAGTGAGCTTACAGAAGCAAGAAGTAAGCTTACAAAACAAGATGATTGTTAGTTCAGGTTCTGGAACATTTGGACATTAATTAGACAGACTTTTCTTACCAGGTACCAGGATGATGACTTTGATAATAATGTGGATTGAATATTATGACGTTTTATTTTAATTGAATTGAACAATGTTTATATTTAACTAAATAATAATTTTTATACATTTATTTTTAATTATATTATAATTAATTTTTATAATTGCATTTAATTTATTTATATTATTAATCTGTTTTGTATGAAATGTCGCACAAAACTATGCTGGTGCATTGACGTGCATGCAGATTTCCCTGCTACTTTTTTGGGTGAAAAAAATCTGCATGCAATTTACCTGCTGATTTTTATAAAGGAAAATTCGCAAGAAATTATCTGTGAATTTTTTCAAAAGAATATCATCAAGAAATTACCTACATATTTTCCTAGGGAAATTACCTGTGGAATTCGATGGGGGGAAATCGGCAGGTAAGTTCCTATGGATTTTCTTGCAAATTTTTTCCCCTGAAAAATCTGCAAGAAAATTCACAAGAAACAATTTTCACGAGCTTCATTCATGCGAAAAACAATCTGGCTACTTTCCTTCTGATTTTCCCCCAATCAGAGTTTTTCTTGTAGTGATTGTCAAAGTCTTGCTTCATAAAAGTGTAAGTAATAATATATAAAATATATATAAAAGATATTTTCAAAGAAGCATTTTTGATATTTTCAAAGAAGCATTTTTTTGTTAACTTTAATCAAATTTAATTTATTTTTAAAAATAATTAAAAATAAGATATCCCTCTCTATTTCTTCAAACTTTAACATTTTTTTAACTATTCAATCCAAATTTAAAGGAAGTACGCCATGTCTAATCTAATTCTAATTCGAAAAACTTACTTACTTTTAGCAATCTTAACTATTCAAAAGTTATAAAAAAATATATCAAATACTAAAATCAAAATTTAATCATAATTAAATTGGGTATATATTTTTAAAATCCAATCCATCCATATTATAATTTGAATATTAATTAGTTCTGAGTTAAATAATACTGAATATTTAAAATACTCACATAAACGGTCATTCATATATGTATAAATATCATATGCTGCATAATTGCAGGAACTAGAGAGTATCTAACATGCATTATTATTTAATTCATTGATTGATTGATTAGAGTGATCATATATGACTGAGTGCATTGCCTCACAAATTCCATTCAAATTAATTTTGGTCACATAGTATATGATTGATTTTGCAATTTGTCTTCGCCTCTAATTGTCAATAAACTTGTGCTCTACTTTCTTTTCTTGAAAAGACAACTGATTAAATTAAGAGGATTTTACACTTTTCTACCCTAATCCTTAGTTGTCATTATAATTTTCTCCCTAATCTATTAATTGTAGTACATTATACCCTGAACTATCACAATTTAGTTAAATTACCCCCTACCGTTTAATTAAGTGTTAAAATTAATGATTTTAATTAATATGAGCTAGTTATGTAATTAAAAAAACTTAATAAAAATAAAAAATAATAAATTTATTATGCAAAATAATACAAATATCCTATAAATAAATTATATGAAGTCTTTAATTAACTTTTATTTTTACTCCTAAAAATAAAAGTTAATTAAAGATTATCCTCGTTTATTTTTAAGATATTTGTGTCATTTTATATAATAAAATTATTATTATTTATTTATATTAAGTTCTTTTAATTACATAACTAGTTCATGTTAATTAAAACTATTAATTTTAACACTTAATTAAACGGTGGGGGCTAATTTGACTAAATTATAATAGTTTATGGTGTAATGTGCTACAATTAATAAATTAGGGAGGAGATTGCAATGACAACTAAAGATTAGGGTGAAAAAGTGCAAAATCCCCTTAAATTAATTATCATTCTATTTCAATCTTTTCCCTCTTAATTACAACTTATTTATTATTTTGGTGAGCATGTTTTGGACAAAAAAGAAATAAAGAAAGAAAGAAAGAAAACAATACTTCAATTTGATATTTGAATATGCTTATGCATGCATATTTTCCTAGTAGTAATACAATTAATCCATATTAAGCTCTTAAGAGGTTCTCTCTATGGAGCCACCTTAATATTACTGCAATAATCGAGTTCTCTTTCTATCTCTTTCTATTTCCATGATCTTGCTTTTTATCTATTCGTCTTCAATTTTTTTTTATTAGGATTTAGCAATGCTATTCTCAAAAATAAGATTCTTAAGTAATGGATAAATTATTAGGGAAATCATTTTTTTTATGTGCATGATGATACATCACCTCAAATTGTATGTCATGAAGCCTTCGTAAATCCTAACCTCATTGTCAAAATTAGTGTAACAATTTTACTATATCTCACAAGAAATAGCAAAATCGCCTTAGTGGTACCAGGGTCACCAACCATCAATATAGTAAGGGGTTCAATTCTTGGGGAACCGTCCCTAAGTAAGTGCTTGTACTAGCGGAGGACGAATCCACAATAGCGTAGATCGCAAGGATCTAGTCCTAACACTAATATTCAAGAATTGCATGCTTACTTTCTTGCAATTGGACCCCAGCAAAATTCTACTAGTAGCTGGAAGATCCATGAATGTCAATTAAGTATTGAATTGTCAAGTGATCGTGATGGGTATCTGCTTGTGATTGACACGATTTTGCTTGGAAAATTAAGATCATACAAAAGAGTGGAAATGATTGGAGAAAAGAGAAAACGCTTGGACTTTGAGATCACCACATGCGTCACATAAAAAATCTGTCTTGCCTCCCACAAAATCTCTTCTTATGGCCAATCTCTTTCTATATATATATATGGTTTAGTTTGCACGAAACTTACAAGCATTAGTCACTTCAAGTTTAATAATTTGTGAAAGATTTGGATGGGTAGTTTAACGAAGGTTTAAATTATAATCTATAATTAGTGTTTATAATATTGATAATATGTACTATCGAAATCAAAATATCATATCAGTGATCTATAAATCAAATTTATCTCTTTATGTGTAATTAGAATAGGCTTTTTTGTATGGAGCGTTACAAATTGAAAATTTTTGGCAAAAGGATTTCTTATTTAAGAACATTAACTAAATTAAAAGGATAGTTAATTAAATCATTATATGGTTATAATTAACTACATTAATCACTCTTTTGAACATTCCTCAATTACAATTTTGATTAATTTTCTTAAATTAATTTTTATTACTAACATTCCTCTAAATTGCAATGCTCACAATATTTCTCTCTCTCTCTCTCTCTCTCTCTCTCTCTCTCTCTCTCTCTCTCTCTCTCTCTCTCTATATATATATATATATATATATATATATATATACTTTCTTGTCTGAAATTTATATATAATTTAGTTAATTTTAAAAAAATAATGTTATAGCTTTTATGATATTGCAGTTAATTACTTCATATAAGTAAGATTTGAAATTAAGACTTTAATACTTAATTTTATCTTGAAATATTTATTTATTGATGCACTTGTAATGTTTATTTATCTGTGGTTTAATGTAAAATGTGTCTCTTGTAAAGGATAATTCCGTAATAGTAGGTAAAATTTTAACATTAGTCTTTAGCTAGACAGAAGAAACTCATAATTTGATAATTTTGTTATATCTCATCACTATAATAAGCATAGCTTGATAGAACTTGATCCAACCCAATTGATGTTCATGTTATTTCCCTTTCCTAGTGCACATAGCTTGTCCAAGGATAACTTTGATGGATTGGTTTCTCATTTTCTTTCTCTCATCCATTATAACTTAAAATCCTATAATACAAATAAAAACTTCATTTAAAAGAAGAAGAAAGGAAGGGACCAAATTGAAAAGAATTAAAAATGTAGAAATCAAACTGAAAAAAATTAAAATATTTTACTAATTATAAATAAAATTTTAAGGACCAAAAATTATATTTTCTATTAAAGGTATAAATTTATGTTTGGTTAAATACTTCTTATAGTACTTCTTGGTGCATTTTAAAAGTCATTGTGCTGTTGAGGCTATTATAAATTTAAAATACCAAAAAGGATATTTTTGTTTTAATTATATTCCAAATATATCTTTATTTTATTAGGTTGTTTATATTATAGTTCTCACCAAAATACAACCTGACTGCTTTATTTTCATAAATACCATGAACACAAGTCTCACGTCTCTCTTCCACCATTGTCATAAAAATATATTCTTCAATTCTAATCTATTTTTTTATTTTGTAATTAATTTTGATTTAATATAACTGATGTAAAAGTAATTTTTATATCAAATCATTATTGTTCATGGTTAATAAGCATATATATTTTTGTTTTTAATAATATAAAATAAAATTATTTCAAGGATATACTTATTATTATCATTTTACATGTTTTCAATAGCCTTTAAAAAACTTACCAAACATTATTATTTTTACACTGTTTAGCTTTTTTTTTTCAAGGCCTTGTTCGGAGACACTTCTAGATTTTCTTAAAGGGAAAAGACAGTTCAAGAATTTGGACCCATACAATTACGTGTATTGAGATAAATTGATAAGCAATTGTTGTCCGAAGGCATAAAAGGAAAAAAAAAAAAAATACAACTCTTCCACAACTATTGACTTGCAAGGATTACTTTTCAACTCAATGATACAAAAGTAATTTTTTTAATTTTTTGTATTATTAAAATTTCTCTTACTATAGCTTTCCTATAGCTTTTTCCAACATATTATTATTTGTGCCCAAGAAAATAATAAAATTATAACTAATTATGAACTAATGAGAATTGGTTCAAATTAAAAGATGGAACTGTACATGCAAAATATCCTTGACATATTTTTGTTAGTGATATTTTATTGTTAATTGAGGTGCATTTTATTTTGAAGTTAGAGTAATATTTATTTCTTTAAAAAACAAATTGTGTGTAAAAAAACTTATAATTACTACAAAATAAATAAAATCTTAATTAGAAAACTTAAATTTGGATCTATATAATTATATCTGCATTTATTTTCACTTATCATTTTAAAATTGTATAAATGACGTTTACACATTTTAAGCTATTCTTCAAAAAATATTTTAGGCTAGAGATCTGATCGAAATTTAAATTTAAATCAAAAGAGTAAAATTATTGAATAAAATATATTTTAATTAAAATATGCAAATTTATGTAAAAGTAAAAGTTATACCTCTTTATTTACCCAAAAAAAAAAAAAGCAAAAGTTGTAAGCAGGCATTTGAAACATTTTGAAGCTTAATTCAAAGCACCATTTTGACAACATATGGCTACATATTAGTTTCCATCTAAATTGTTATTTTTCATAAATTACACTAATCTCCCTATAGGTCATGTATAATTTCCTCTTTACTTAAAAACTCAACAATTCACCCCTTAAACTTGAGTTTTTGTGCAATTTACATATTTATTAGTAATTTTATTAGAAAACTAGTACACGTGATTTGCAAAAACTAACAAAATTAAAAAACAAATTATTAACAGAAAATATAAATTTCATGAAACTTATTTTTAAAGAAAAATATAATTTACAAAAAATTAACGAAATTTCTAAAGAAATTATTAATAGAATGTATAAATTACTTGAAACTTATGTTTAAGGGGTTAATTGATAAGTTTTTTAATTCAATGTGATAAATTGTACACGACTTATAATTAAAGGAATTATATGCAATTTAATTTTAATATTTTTATCAGATTTTTTTCAATTTATTTTCTTCTTATAAATCGCATTTTTTGGTCAATTATTTTGTTATTAATAACGATGATATGTCTTGTCTCCATTATTGAAACTGTTGTGTAAAGCTAGGTTGTGATTTATCAGCCATACATAATGTTATTCTATTGGTATACAATATATATAATAGATTGAAATCCTCTCCTTATCCAAAACCATTAATTGTTGTTCCTATTTTTGTTTGAACATGCAAACATGGCTGTCCGTCTTCCCGTGGTCTAATAAAAAAAGAAGATAAAGTAAAACCTTTCACACCATATTCATTGTATCTTTTTTTTTATTTGACATGACATTATTTTGTTAGTAAATTATTCTTTGATATTTTTAAAAATATTGAATTTCATAATAATATCTTAGGAGATTTTATTTTTTCAATGCCTGCACCATTCAAAAGCAATTTGATAAAAAAAAATTGATGAAAGATTATTATAAAATATAATACCTTTAAACACACTACGAGTAATTATCTCATATATTTTTTGCCAACTAGTTGACATAATATTCAAAATATTGCTTGTAAAATTGTTTCTTTTACAATGTATTTAGCAACAACTTTAAATTCAATCATGGCACAACTTAAAACACTAATTACTTGTTTACCAAAAAAAGAAAGTACTAACTAACTACCTAAAAATAAACAAATTAAGGAATTGTTTAATACACTGTCACCTTGATCTTAATATATTGAAAGATATTATTCATCTTTGTAATTAATATATTATTATCCAAGATACATGGTGTCATTCTAGATACTAAAGTATAATAGGATGGTACCATTTTTGGTGGTATCTCATGCATATATTACTCAAAATTACAAGAATCTCACATCACATAATTTTTAACATTATTAACATAAAATGTCAATTATTTTTCTTGAAAATTTTCAATTTTCATACCAAATATGAGAATTTTAAGTACTGTAATATCTATTTTACCATGGTATTCCTAATATCATGATATATATGTAAGTTACTAATATACATGCATGGTGTCATCCTATATACTAAAGTATAATAGGATAGTACCATTTTTGGTGGTATCTCATGCATATATTACTCAAAATTGTAAAAATCTCACATCACATAACTTTTAGCATTATTAAAATAAAATGACAATTATTTTAAAAAAAATTTTAATTTTCATACCAAATTTTAAGTACTGTGATATCTCTTTTACCATTATATTCCTGATATCATGATATATATGTATGTTACCAATATACCAAATGTTGGTCTACTAAATAAGATTTGGTTAGTTAATCATGGGCCCAACTACTCACTCCACTTTTGCTAATTTTTGAGAGGTTGAAAATTTATGAATTTTTATTTAATAAAACTCAATCTAACCCATGATCAATTTTAATTTAGTATGAATTTTAAGTTAAACTAGCACTTCTATAAATTAAATAAGATCATAGGATTTACAAGGTTTGCGTTTAGTAGTCACTACAAAAAAATGACTTTTTGTGATGACATTTATCGTCACAAACAATACTGAATGTTGTCACTAATGATCTTTAGTGACGACTATAAGTCATCGCTAATACCTCGTTGCTAAAAGTTTTTAGTGACGAAAAAAACAAGTTCGTCACTGAAAGTAAATCTTTTGTGACGACTTTTGAGCGTCACAAAAGATATAGATTTAGTGACGCCTATATGTCATCACTAAATGTGCCTTTAGTACCAGTAATGGTCATCACTAAAAGTTTTCTTGACCCAATGATTTCTTGAATTTTCTATACGTTATAACTAAAGTTATCTTTTGTTATAACTAATGTCGTCACAGAAACCACCTTTTGTGACGACATACGAATATCGTCACAAGAGGTAGTTTCTGTGATGACAATAATGTTGTCACAAAAACCTCCTTCTGTGATGACATTCAAATGTCGTCACAAAAGGTGGTTTCTGTGATGTCATTATTATTGTAAAAAAAAATCACCTATTGTGACGACATTCAAATGTCGTCACAGACGGTAGTTTTTGTAACAAAAATGTAAAGACACGCTTTTGTTGTGACTAAAGCTTATTTTTGTGATAACATTGTAATGTTGTCACTAAAATCCTTTTTTTTTTGTGACGACATTAGCATTGTTGTCAGTAAAATCATTGTTCTGTAACAAGAAAATCACTTATTTGTGATGACATGTTTTGTCGTTACTGAAACCATTTTTTGTGACAATATTAGCATTGTCGTCACTAAAACCATTTTGTTGTGATGGTTTTGTTGTCACAAAAATCCATATATTTTATTAGGATTAACTAATACATATATTTGAACCTATTATAACACAATTGGACAACTTTATTGAACAACATAATATTCCAAAATACATAAAATTTAAAAATATATGTTTCAATCAACAAAAGATTGAACAATATAATATTCCAATATACATAAAATTTAAAATTAAAATTCTTGAAATTCACTCTCTCCATGTATCTTCCACTGGATGCGATGTAGAAAGAGCTTCATTAATTTGTGGATGAGAAATATGTAATATTCAAGTTAAATAAATTAAAGGCCCAACAAGACAATGAATTATTTTTGAATCAAATAACTCAACATACATGAGAGTTCTTGAAGGATTCTCACAATTTCTTAATAACATCTAACAATTTACAAAAACTACATCTTCCTTCTCTAATACACATCTATAAAATTAACATTTTACAAGCATACTTCACATAACTTGGATAGACAAGTCACAATTTTATTCGATCCTCAAATTGGATAGTAGAAAAACAAGTGTTTCCAGGCAAGCTGACATACAATTGAATTAATTTAATGATACGCATATGATTCAAGTACGGAGAAATTTAAAAAAATTTCAGCAGAGTTTCCCCTATTTATTAAGCAAACCCAAGTACAAACAATTGTATTTCATAGTGGACATGCCCACATCAGACTACAGAAATTGACCTCCATGGCCAAAATACAACAAATGAATAAAACACACATATATATAGCAGTACATCAAGACTATGTAAGATTGTAGATTAATTGATGTATAATTTTGTAGCTACCATGATATGGAATATAGATAAGTAATTAGCCCGTTCATTTTGCTCGAATGAACACATTGTATGATCTATTTCCATCTAAATAAACAGTCATACTTATAAAAGTTTATGGAAGATCAATTAGTGTAAGAAATAAGGCTATTACCTGAGAAAGAGAGGGAAACATGGAACTAAGACGTGCTTGAAGCATAACATTAAGTTGGGAAGTAAGTTCCTCCCGTAGTTCATCTCTAATTTCTTCCCGAACTTCCTCTCTAACCTTAAACTCATCAAGATCAACTTTAGCTTTCTCAAGCACTTGCTGAACATCTTGTGCCCTCCCCCTCTTTGATGGAGGTTTCTTTCCATAACCCTTGCCTCAAAAGTAGCCAGATCTACTACCAAGTACTTGCAATAACATGTCATCTGCAGTTAAAGGAGTATCACCTTCCGAGGGTTGCTGAGTGACAAGGTCATGAAGCTTCCCCTTTATATAGTTGCAGAAATCAATTGGTAAATGTTTGCAATTTTATAACTATGCAAACGCAAGCGTACGCTATCGTGACAAGTAATATAGAATGAGTAAACTTATCGTTCCCACAAAGAACCTTTACGAATTTTTGTCAACTACTAACTTTTATCTTTCTCAATCTTAATCAAACCAG